>OMNW01008186.1:18083-28405 GCA_900303245.1 Selene dorsalis
GGGGGGGGGGGGGTGGCAAACGGCAAGAAGTCCATAAGCACAAGACCCGCACTTTCTCATAGCAATGGACTTTTTATGTACACCTGAAATGTGACGTATGACATACACAGGTTACCAGCCTGTTGAGGCCTCCATCATCATCGTCAGCAAAAGGATCTGTGCACTGTGCTATGCAGCGGCCGCGCTGGCTTTTTCCTGCTTAGTATTCCAAAGCACTGTTGCCTACGGCTGAGTTCTGTTATTGTAATAAAAATCTTGTGTTTTTGAGGATAATCGGAAAATCAGCTCTGCGCCCTCTGACAGCGGAGAGGAGACCAACATTTTAAAATTCAAAACATTTCCTGTCAGGAGTGGGGGTACAGGTCTGCACAGCACCAGAGCAAAGTAGCTACAATGGCTCCACTGAGCAGTAGGGTTTCTGGGATGCGCCCATCTGAATGAAGTGATGTGTCAGTTGTTCCTGTATTTGTTTGTACTGAATGTGGGTGTGGTGGTTCTGCTCTGTTCCCTCCTCCAGCAGGTAGGGTTAGCTAACCAGCACACCTGTGGCTGATTATCAGTCAGGAGCCAGGGTATATCAGGAGGCCCACTCGAGCCAGAGTGGGCCAACCCGCAGATTATGGGTCTGGATCAAGTGGATCTGGGCATTGTGGCCTGTATCCCTGCGTGTTGGACTGTTTTCTGGTTGGTTTTTGGTTCTCATTGATCTCATGGGTTTTGCCAGCGTGTGGCTCCTGGCCTTATGTTGATTATGTGTTAAACAAAACTTGCTTCTTTTCAACCTGGACCTGTTTTATGTTTCTGTTTTGATCCGGTTCTGTTATTTCATCCATTGTTGCTTCCCGGATACCCTTGGACAACACGGAGAACATAACACAGTAAATGCCTGACCTGGTCCCTGCAGTCAGAGCTTTAGATGTTGTTGTTGAGCTTAGAGACCTTAGGGCCTTTTGGAGCCACGAGGCTGCAGGTTTAGGCCTGGCTAGGATGAACTCAGTTTATTTCTTCCCTCCCAGGGAACCCAAATCCTCATGATGCAGCAACACAGCAACCCTAGAAATGACTAGATAGTGACTGGACAAACTAAATTTTCAAGTATCACTGCATTTTTTCCAACCTGCCTCTGAACTGTTTGATGGTATCGGGGATAGACACTGCATACACACTGACCTGCAGACATGCACACCTTATTCCATTTTTATTTGCTTTTTAGTATCTACAGACAGACACAGGGGTTTGTCTGTCCATCTTCATGTCCAGTAACTTTTCTAATGCTGAAAGGTTTATTCTTATATTACTGCAGTTGGTGGTTTGGGAAGTAGTTTTGGGAAGCTGGATGTTTGAAACCTTTTGGAGACTTGTAGCTTGTGATCGAGATAAGTTAGTCTGCATATAGGTTTGGTTAGTTTGTTTGATGTTTCTGCATTTTTTTTCCTTCTCATTCCCAATGCACCTCAGTAGTCAATATTGTCTTGTTATGGCTACTGTTGCTAGCTTTGTTCAGTCTTATGAACTTCTGAAATAGTCATACAAAAGAGCAAATTTTGAAGCTCATTGAGCATTATGGGATTGATGTTGGAGACATATGGTTACAGGAGGAAATTAAAGGGTTGTTGAGGGCTGCTTTGATGGAAAATGGTTTTTTGCCAGCTATGTTGCTGAGTCCAAGTGACAGTGTTGGTGAGTCTGTGGTTCCTCTTATAGTAACTTTGATCTCTGAGCAGCAAAAATTGTGTTTTTTGTAAATGGAGAAGGATAAATGACACATTGAAGGAACAGTTAATAGAGGCTTTGGAAAAAGAAAAAATGGTGTCAGAGCAGTACCAGTTATATCTAATTAGGGCAGGTAGGCTGTCAGGTATGGCTGATACTTTGAAGAGTGCCTTCCACAAACTGTGTGAAGCTGCTACTCTGACAGATGAAAGAAATTTGGGGAAAAACTGTATTTCAGAGAATGATCATACCAACGCTGCTGGTCACACTGCAGTATCTTTGTGAGTTTGCAAAGGGTTTGGTCAAGACTGTAGTTATTGCCATGACAGGGGATAAAGGTACGCAGAGTTTCCTGTACTGAAAAACAAGGTGGTCTGTCTGTTAAACCAATGGCTCAGTGCACCACTTAGTTTCAATTTCAGTATGCTTCTGAAGCTTTAGTTTCAGGCAGGTTATCGTCTTTCACTGGGAGCAACATTAACGTGGCTGTGAAGACGTGATGTTAGTCTTTCTTTTGTACTTGTGAATGGCAATGTCCTAATTGGCGATCAGCCTGCTTTGCCTGCAGACTAGAGAACTATTGAGTAGTTTCCTGTTCCTTTTATAAAGAGACTGATGACTGGGTTTTTAGGTTTGGTTTTTGTATGAGCTGACATCGTCTCTGTTCTGTTGGAACTGACTTACTGAGGCTAAACTCAAAATTCATGTAGTCTGCCTTATGTCAGCAAGCTTCCAATAACATCAAAGCTTTTTGTGTTCTAGCTCCTAAGGCTGGATCAGCCTGTCAGGCTTCACATGGATGCAAACCATATTGGAGCAGGTGCTTTGCTACTTCAAGCCAACAAACAAGGTGGGTTGGACAAATTAATCTAATCTTAAACCCAGTGAGGTTTATAAAAAGGTCAGATTTTTGGCTGCTTGGCTCCTTTTTTGGGGAGATTTTGTTCTTCACGCTCCTCACCACTGCAAACATACTGAAAACGTTCCTCAGTATTCCTAGACTATGTGTGGTCTTCCTCTTTGTCTTAAATGGTGTGCTATTGTGACAACCAAGAAAATGTTAAAAGGATAGTAAAACTTATCTGGATTTAAACTGTAAACACAGTATGAGAAATTCCATCTTTTCTGTTTCAAACCAAAGCATTCACTTAAGAAATCCCTTAAAAGGACTTGGGCCAGAAGAGGGCAGTCACGTGTAGTATAAATAAATATTGGCTGGCACCTGTGTATCTCTTTATACAAAGTTTTCGTATCTAGTGCCTCACTTTGTCTTATGTGCCTTTAAGTGTGAACAGTCCATCACTTGTGGGCAGGGCCTTGTGCAGTGGGTTTTCCCCCATCCAGCAAAGAATCTGAGGAACGTGTGGGCCTGATGAGTGAACTGGTCCAGTGGTGAGGGTGTAAATCCTTCTATCAGACACTTAGCAGATCCACAGTGGCTTTTCTCACCGTCAAACAACCAGATTCGACTCTTTTTCTCATCCTCGTTGCATAGATATTTTCTCGCAATGCTCGGCATGTGTGGCTACTCCACGGCAGCGTCTTCATTAGATTAGCAGCAGTTACATATTCTGCAGATACACGTGCGGTTAGCAAGAACACAAGCCTGATGCCGGCTGTAACGCAACTTCAAAGGGAGCATCCACTTCGTGTGGTTGGGGTGATGAAGCTGCTCTTCAGTGTAAGAATGTTAATGATCAGGGGCTGCACTGCTTTTGATGGAAGAATATATATAGAGCCAAGTGAGAGCCTGTGAAAGAGCCTAACTGGGTGTATGTATTTCACAATAAAGGCCCCATAAAAAAGTACTTGACCGTAACACTTAACATTGTAATAGATGACAGAATCACAGAGATAAATTGTACGGTTAGAGCTTAATGAAGTATCAGTGGAGACGGTCCAGTGTGGCTGCTCTGGGTGCCTGACAAGGCTTGGAGGTTACTGCAGGTTTTAATGTGTGTGACCACAGACGCTGATGAATTGACCGTGTGAAAGTGAAGCCAGCTCTAAGCTGTGTGAGGGTCTTAATTCACAGAGCCACTCAGGGGAAATTATGAATTGGATTGTTTTCGACACTGCATCTAGAAATTGTGCCCACAGAGATGTAGAGAGAGAGAGGGAGAGAGAGAGGAGAGAGAGAGAGAGAGAGAGAGAGAGGCATGGAAAGAATCACAGAGGATTTATGATGTCTGAGCCCTCCTGTGAGAGGGCCTTTCCTCTGACAGGCAAGGAAATACTTCTCCAATCTGTCTCCCTGCTGACACCAGTGCGTAACAGACACATACATGCCCCCCACCCCCTCCTTTAACACACCCTGTGACCCCCTCGTTTCCCTGTGCTGCGCTCTGTCTGCCTTGTCTTTGTATCTGCTGGTAATGATGCAGCTCAGTGAAAGTGGTGAGAGCAGTGGGGGGGGCGGGGAAATGAAGAGAAAAAGAGGGATTTGTCCAGTCCCCAGAGCCTCGGTGGTCGCCATGCTGTGGAAAATGTGCGCTCGTCGTCTCTTCATCCTCCTCCAGAGAGCACAGTTTCCAGGAAGTGTAGGGGTTAAACACACATAGTTTGGCGCTGACCTCTCACCTCTGATTAGCCTAGCGTAGCTGCTAAGTGGTTCTCTGCGACTCCTCCACTCAGCCTGCCAGCCTCTCAGGCCATTTTCACACAGTAGCAGCAGGCATGATGTATTTCATATGTCACGTGGCCCTGGCTGGCATGTGGTGAATGGTTAACCAGGCCAGCATGTGTCATGCATCACTGTCATTTGGTTTCATTTAGGCTCTAAATATGCATGTCTTCTTTACCACTGATATACATCCAGCCCAGTGTTGTTGGGGCATGCAAACTAACACCGGGCCTTTGCTGTATATGTCTGCCTGCAGGCAGTGACCCCGGCTTGTTTGTGGCTTTGCATTGTGTGATTATAAAGCTGCGCTGCTGTGAGCATAACCGCTGGCTTTGCTCTTGTTTTTTCCTCTTCTCTCTCAGCTGACCCATTTCTGACCCGTTTTTTCTCGTCAAGCCTGATATTAGAAAAGTTTAATCATTGCTGGGAGACATACAAAGAGGATTAACATTCCTGGGTCTCCTACACTCAGACGTTACCCTTCTCCCTCCCGTTTCTCCTCTGTTTGGGCTCTTGCCCCCCTTTCTTTATTCCTCACTTTCTTGCACTTTTTGCTCACTTTCATTCCTTTGCCTGTTACTTCAGTCTACTGCTCCTTTATTAATTCTGTTAACAGTCCTGTCAGGAGTCAAATATCTAATTAACTGCAGTTTTTACCTCTCATCTTATTTGTTTTACTGTAATGCCTGTAAAAGTTTGGTGTGATACTGCTACCAGAAAGTGGTAGCTGTGATGATAGCATCAGATATTTGATGTTGCACTTGTATTTCTCTTCCCCTTCCTTTGTTTGTTTGCATCTGTGCAGGATATGACCAAATTGCTTGTGTTTGTGCTGGACAGTTAAGCTGCAATTACAGCATTTCACCATGCAGGCTTCTTCTGCTCTGAGCCTGAAGGCTGAAGACCTTGTGTGTGGTGTGCGGGCTCCCTGGTGCCATGTCCTCTATAATGCATACAGGATGTGTCTGCTGTCTGGGTGTACTATATCAACAGAGCATCTGTATGCTGTCACCTAGCGAGGCTGTATTTCACTTAGCAATGAGTTTAGAGAGTTGTACAGCTCTGTCTCTCCAATCAGCTCAATGTCTCTTCTATCTGCAAGTGATCATGTGTATATGTCTCTGCCCCCCATAAGCGCACACAGACACACACGTGTACAAGAGAGCGAGAGAGAGAATCTCACATTGCAGAAGTTCTTGTTTTTTTTCTTTCTAACATCTGATAACACCTGATAGTTCAGCTCCAACCAGCTCTTATCAGGTGTAATTGAGTAATACGATGACTTTCACATGCTTTTTTGGGGGGGGTGTAGCACCTACTCCCTTCAAACACACTCTCCAACTATTCAGCGATGGAATGAGTGGATGAAAACACATCAAGATTGAGGAGTATTGAATGTTTCACATGTTATTCACAGTCCAGCACCACCAGGTGCACGTTTGACCCTGGTCAAGAAAGCTCACTGAACAAACCTGTAGGGTGTCTGTGACGATGGTCAGGTGAGATTTTGCCACTAAAATAAATGGAAAAAAACAAAACATACAATTGTTAGTGTACTTAAATATTCCATATGTATGTTTTCCATGTGAGACCGTGTGTGGGCTAAAACCAGATAGCTTTCTGCTGCAGCCAAAGAGCCGGGTAGTATTTCCAGACTTTGTTTGATGTATGATGCTATCTACTGGATGTATAGCACCACCTCAGTGCTGTCTCCAGATTGACGAGTAGTTTGCCCGAGGCTATACAGTAGAGACTTAGCTGGCCTTTGAAGTTCCTTGTTGATGAAGTCAGCCATCATCAGTCACAGCCTTGTTTCAGCTTTTCTCCATCGCGCTTCAAGAGTTTAAGCATTTTCTGGCTTGTAGATTTAAATCCAACTAATGTGGGCGCTTAAATGAGTAATTTCTTATAAGCTACACTGTTAAACCAAATGCTGTTCCTGTAGCCAGAGAGCAAAGCAGAGCAAATATTAAGCCAATCCGACCAACATGACAGTGTTCTTCCATGAGAAATTACATTATTGCTTTTTTTAATTTCTGCTGGTAGTCGGTGGAAGGCGCTGCCTCAGGCCCAAATCCAAAGTGTCTGATTTAATAAGTGTTAAGATGTGACTGACATGCCCATGGCATATGGTTCACATAATTTTTATGCTCATCAAGACGTTTTAGTGACCATCAGGGCCAGAGGGATACGGCCAATATCACCCTGCAGGCAGCCACTCCCATCAACTCATGGGACACGGATATTTCCCATGACCTGCTGCAAGTTAGTGTTAGTGTAATCTAAAACATGAAAAATGCAGCCTACCCAAGAAGAGAGCTTCTGAAACCCTCGAAGTACAATCTATTTTGTCATAACATTAAATATTCATGTCCAATAAACCACAGTTTTTCATTATTCATTTTTTATACATATCGTTTAACATTAAAAAAGTCAGGTGAGATCAGTCCATGGGGTGCAAATTTTACTTTAGTGGTCACTTTCATTGTCAGTGTGTTGGCCAAGCAAGTGTTAAATAGTGAAACAGCCATGTCATTAGTGTTATCTTTCCTGCGCTGTGGTCCACCCCACCACAATCTAACTCCTCTCTCTCTCTGCCTCAGCATTGCAGAAGCTTTCATCAGTCACAGAGCTGTTCTTCTCAGCCTATCATCAGCTGTCATTAGTGCTCTAAGAGGCCCCTGCTCTTACTCTCACACACATACACACACACACAGGTGACACAGCACAGCCTATTCTTCAAGGTTAGGCCGTAATGCTTCACCACATGAGAGTCATTGATAATAACTCAGCCAGAAATTTCAGAAAATGTGACATGCTTCATCTTCCCCTCCCTTTCATATTCCAGAAGTTTCATTATTATCCGAAGCTCTGTGTTTTTGACCTTGTCAAGAGGAAAGAACCTTTACCCAGAAACCTCAGCACACACCCTAATTGATTGCTCTTTGTCACTGACCATGACCAGTCGTGACACACAAACACACGAACACATACAGGCACAAAAGCCCTTTTCTGATACGGTATCTTCTCCAAAGGCATTGCTTGTTGACAGGCAGCCAATAAAGTCATCATTTTTGTGAGCGGTGAGCTGAGTTATTGCAACCGTTCTGTCTCTGTCCCATTGAACACACACATCCGTCTCCCCTGTAGTTACTTTGACAAGTACATGACCCAGTTTTTACCCATAAGGCCTGCAACAGGCCTTTATCATTACTTGCTTTTTTATTGTACATGCATATCTCCTCCAGCCCGGTTAGTAGACACTACAAGCACACTGTTACTTTTAAAATACGTAAGTAGGTATTTTTAGTCATTTTAAACATTTGGCTTGGCTAATAAAACATGAACAGTTACATGTATTGCCCAGAGATTAATTACATCAGACATTTACATGCCACATTACAGAGCGGTTGCTTTGTGGGGGTAGGCTACATTTTACATTTCAGACAGCAGGACAGAGATGGATGACAAAGAAGAATATATTTATATTAGTATATAGAGTACAAACCTCCCTGCTTTCCTAGAAACTGATTTAGTTAGTTCTGGCCTCTTTGGGGCCCTGTCTTTGGCTGGTCTGACTGACTCTCAGAGCCTCTGTTGTTGTTGTGGAAATGTGTTGGTGTTTGCTTTGGCCCAGGAGGGGGGGACCTGTAAAAGTCTATTCTTAGCCTTTGAAAAATTAAATCAGGCAGCCGCCAAGCTGCTGGCTGTGAACTGAGTGACTGTATCATGTTAGCGCTCTGTAAACATAGATAAACACACTCACACACATTAGTGGCAAACCTGTGTGTTTCATGTGTAACTGTGAGTTTAATTACATGCCCGTAAGTGCACGTATGTGTTTGTGCTGCATGTATGTACATGTGCAAACTCTTGTCTATATCTGTCTATGTGTGGATGAGGCAGTGCAGCACAGTTTGAGCGTTGTGTGATGAGCTTGGCATGGCAAAGCTGTTGATTTGTTGACTTGTCCCTCTACATCAACAGAGCTGCCAGCAGTTGGTCTGCAGTCAGTGAAATGGCAGAAAGAGAAGAGAAGGTGTGGGCTGCCGAGGCTGCACTGGACCACAGATATATCCTGGCTCCAAACCAATCACATTGCCTGCAAAATGTAACCTGAGGATACGCACACACACACAGTTAGGACCACAGTCATACTGCCAAATACACAATTTATCATCCTTTAGTTATGCACCACTGAGATAGCAGAAAAAGCCCACCCCAGTTCCAAGTAGCATGAGATAACAACTTAAAGTGACTTGTTAAGTGGGATCTACATAAACCAAAAGCTATTTATGACAAATTGGTCCTGACAAATAATTTTTTATGAAAACAAGAGCAGGATAGGGTTATGTAACAATCCAAATGAGTCCAGTGATGAGAGGTGATTTTAGAACATATCATCATATACTATACAGATGTGATATATTATGCATAAATGTTTGTTGAGACAGAGATTAATCTCATTTGACAGTAAAATGTTTTTCAAAATTAGCATGTGGAGGAGAAAACCACATGAAATCAACTCTCACAGCAGTAAAATTGGCAGTGAAGAATCAGGTCACAGCATCTGAATATTTGGGCAGTGAGTGTTAGCAAGGGATCAAAACCTGACGCCGTGCCTTCCAGGCAAAGGGCCGGTCCCCTGGGTAGTGCCAGTGACACATCCAGGAAGGACAGCTCATCCAAAGCTTGGGCTTGAGTAAACAGAGGGCCATTGGTCAGAGTGCAGAGTGATGAATGACAGGTAGATGGACGGGGCTGTAGTTGATGAATGTGTATTCAAAGGCGAATGAGCTTCCAGGAAGAGGATCTGAGGGACAACAAGGATGCGGGAAGGGGTTGGTGGTGTGGCTTTTGCTCTCAGAACAGAACAGTCCACTCCTCTTTTTCACTTGCGGCGCACATTCATAGCCCTGGAATCTCCCTTTTGTTTCTGTCAGCCATTGTCTATGAAAGCAAGTGCACTGCTTGAAAAATGGTGCCATTCAACTCTATCTACAGCTATCCACTCTGTAGTCTGAGATCCACTCTGTAGTATGGGATTGCTTTGTGTGCCCGCGTATAAGTGTGTGTTTGTGTGTGCCGTTGGCCAGTGATGGCTCTTTCTTTATAAGCTGGTGATGACAGGCTGAGACAGAGGTTGTGTAGTGTGTGATGAAGGAGCCAAGGGAACTCTTTCAGATAAGTGAAGGTCAAAACGACCAAGAGTTTCATCATCACTCACTCACATCGTCTGCACTGACCAGACAATGACTGTGCTCTTCCTGACAGTGCAGCCCTGTGAGAAACACTCACACAATATCAATACACCAGCATTGCTACCCTCAATTACACCAGAGAGAGGAAATTTAGCTGAAAAAATAAGCAAAGAAATCCTCACAAATGTAGATTAATCTTTTCGCAAGTCATAAATCGGCATTCCGAGCAAGGTCAAACAGTTGTATGTGCATCTTTCAAGTTACAACCCCTCTCCTCACTTTTATTTCAGCAGAATCCCACTGGCTGCAAGGTTTTTACTGTGAGGCACCTGTATGCAGGATCTGTACATGAAAGCACGTCAGTCTTCCATTCTTCAGAAGCTAACTCATTGTACTTAATCTGGATTTGTGTAACATGTCTTTCTTTCTTTTCTTTGTAACAAGGAATTGTAAAGAGGGACAACAACTTTTACATTATGTAAGTGGAGGGATTATATAGCTTGTTTGGCTTCCCTTGATCCCTTGATCATGTTGTTCATGTTGTTCCCATGGCTGTAAGCTCTTTAGAAAACCAAGATGCATGGTGGCCTATGTGAAAGAAAAGCAGCCTCGCTTACTTGACCGAAAAATCAGCACGTGACAAATTTACAGTCAACATGTGGCACAGGAGTTGTAATGTACAATCGGTAATACACACTAATACATGTGCTTGCCAACGCTTGAATTCATATCTGTGGAAAGTTTCACATTCTTTACGTAGGAAGCTGTTTGCCCCCCCCCCCCCC
>OMNW01008186.1:28425-51468 GCA_900303245.1 Selene dorsalis
CCCCCCGGAGGCTGTTTAAGCTGTCTGTGATATTTACTGTCTCGACACATGATGTAAAAATCTGCTCCTGTTCTGCAAAACCCCTGCTGTCATAGCACATGTTGAGCAGGTAATGGGCCATGTTTGGATCCAGTTTAATGTACATCGTGTGGTTCAGTATAATTAAAACAGTGTAATGTCCGCACTATGCGGTTTGGATGGCTGCAGCCCTTCTCTGTAACTGTGATCTCACTGAGCCTCCTTAAACAAATACTTCATCCCTCTGAGGAGGAGGGGTGGGGTGCAGACCCAGTTAGAGGGAGGGAGATCTCTACCATACAGCATAGTTAAGATGTCTTAAATAAAAATTCAGACCCACCTGGCCCCCAGGGCTTCACCTTTTAAGACAATGAGCTATAAAGTCTTTACTGGCCATTTAGCTTACTCTTAACACATTTGAAGACAAAGCCATGGTAACAGAAACATCAGGAGCAGCATATTCGTTTAAGTGTTGCATAGTGATTTGTCCCATGACTTAAAGAGAGTTGCTACATGTGGAAGTCCCTTGAGCTGCTGCCAGCTGGGGGCCTGCTCACGTTGGCCCTAGTGTATATGTGCACACACATTATCACCGTGGGCCTGTAGGCTTGGGGCCTTTCCGCATTGGCCCTGGACTTTGAATGCCCTGTGCCTCAGCCAAATGCTCAAACAGTGCACGAAGTTGCCGGAGGTGAGAATGCCAAGTGTCACTGTTAATTACCGAATCGTCAAGATAAACAGAACAGCCTTCCAAGCATGACACAAGTCTTTTCATTAAATGCTGGAACATTGTGGGAGCATTCCTAGTGTCACCATGTATGAAAACAGACCCAACAGCATAACAAATGCAGATATTTCCACTGTGCACTTGGACAACATTAAGTATAAGCAGCACCAGTGTGGAGACACAGTTCATAGTAGAGTTGTGCGATCTTGACTTTTTCAGATGCCATCGCGGGGGGGATTCGTCTGACCGCCGATGTGGGGAGGGGGGTGTCTGAGCGCCAATCAGAGCATGTAAGCGGGGGGGTGAAAATTTCCAATCATCGTTCACTGTCCATTCCCCCGCTCCTCACATGCTCTGGCGCCGATCTGCTGATCAGCTGTATGTGTTCTTATAACATCGGCAAGAAATAAAACATTTCAATCGCCATCAAGTCTAGTACAGAGACATAGTAGAGGGCCAATACAAACCTACACCTCACGGTTGCAAACAAACCATTCACACCTGAATGATTGTCAGTCTTTCAGCTTCAAAGTTCCTTGTGGTTCAAAGCATAAAAAGACTGAGCACTTCACCTCAAACTCTTTAAGCAGTCCTTAACAACACTGAGATATTGGAATGAACAAAGACCTAGCCCAACTTCAAAACACAACTGAACACCCAGTGTAAACACTAAAAGGTCAAATTAGGATTGAACCTGAGAGTTTCGAACATAAGTGGACCTCTAACATCAGCATCACACTGCTGGACTATTAGCCATGGAAGATGGCATCGTCATTGATTGGCCCAGCCTCACTTCATTATGATATATTGCCTGCATGGATGTATATAATAATGGCTGACACATGCACAGATAGACTTGGAGGTCAGGGTGCATCCTCTTAGTATCCTTCTCGTTTGTTTACTTTCTCTCTTATGTCCTTTTTTGGTTGTTCTGTCTTTATGCACCAAAATATCTCATAGCGGTGCATCTTTCACAAACAGATATGTGACTTGTCCATATTTGAAATACAAGCTGCAGCTCTCGCATAGTTCAAGTGTGGACTCATGGAGGCTGACTGATGTTTGGTGAAAACATGTTTCTGTTCTCCAGGAAGCTCTGCTACATGTCTTTCATCCCTGAAACTCTGATCTCTGAAACATTGATACAGACGCTGACACAGTGATGCATAGATTAACAGATTACAGTTAAGAGTTTAGATGAGACAAAAACAGAGTGACAGAGGGGAAAAACACATAAAACCTCGATGGAGGAAACTATATAGTAAAATGAGTTTTGATGGACTGAGATTCGGCCTGCTGAACTCACTGACCTTGTGCTTGTCTTGGCAAGAGATCAGTATGCAGAACATGTGAGGAACACTCCATCTATGGCAGATAGTACACATGGTTTAGTCCCTTCGTTCAGTACATGTTCGAGAGGATCACGAGTTTCCGAAATCATGTAAGCTGAGCAGAGAACAAAAAAAGCAAAGTAAATCATTTACATCTGGCTCTGTCCTGCTAGAGGGCCACAAGAGCCCTGTGAGGGACGTCTCTTCTCTGTGCACTCTGCTGTTTATATCTGTTTACCCGTTTGCATACTCGATTATGTGTACAGAGGTTTAGGGCTTTATCAATGATTAATTGGTTAATTATGGTTTTAATCATTGTATTTTTTATATTGTTAGGAAAGAATTAGATATTGCCCATCAGCAATTTTCAACAAACTCTTATAAGATTCTGGATTTTTATCTACATCACATAGACTAAACAAATATAATCAATCAGGCAAAGAATTGTCATATTGATCATTAATGAAAATGCAGCAGGTTTTAGTGACAGTGCCACACTATCACCTGAAGGAACTTGAATGTCAAGCAGGTCTGACAGGCTGCGATGCGTGTACTGTGCTTTGACTTGCACACACGTTTCTCATTGCATGTCCTCGATGTCTCTGCGGTCGGACAGTTGGTGTTTTGACATCCCCAGGGTACTCACCCGTCCCAGACCACACAGCCCTCACATCACACAGTGTAAAACAACACAACTCTTCTGATGAAACATTTTCCATTGAAACATGCTTTCTCCTCTTGCCCAAGTGCTCTGCTATGCCAAACATGTGCTGCTCTTTTGAAATGTTGGATCATTAATGTCCATAAACACTTCAAACGCAGAGGAGCGATTTCTCTGAAGCTGGCTCCTCGGTGCTGCATTTGGTGGGGTTATTGTTTTAGGCAGTGGGGAAAGTACAGACCGTTTTTGGGCGAGCAGTCTGCTCGTGGAAAGGAATCAGATGATTAAGCCTCTGCAGTCTGTATTCGCACCAAGGACAAATACCAGTGGGGAACATTTAAGGACTTAAGTTATAGCAGATTGGTGTTAATATTTCTTGATGTATTAATGTAAAACATTGTTCTAATATCATTAGGTCTCTGATAATTCAGTGCATCACTGACATATTAAACATTCTATTCACATTTTCTTGTCATCCTGCTTCGTCACTAGAGATGGAGCTGAGCTTAAACCAAATCATTAAAATCTCATACTCTTTTTTCCCATCCTGAAAGACAGAGGTAATCACATCTTTTCAGCTTCTTATAGCTAAACAAGCAAATGTACTCTCAAATGATTCTATAAGGTTAGGAATCGAATGGCGTATTTGTTGAGGCAGACATATAGCAGAGTATCTTCACTCCTGTTTGTAAAAATGTGTGTTTTGTCATCTTGGTGTTCTGTGTGATGACACCCTGGGTTTTATTGTACACAGAGTCTGCTGGAATAGATGCGATGGGAAAGGGGTCAGTGATGATGAATGAATGGGAGATGTTATTGTCTGAGAGAGGGAGTGAGTAAAGTGTGAATTTACAACATCAGGGTTCTGCAGAGTGACCATAAAGATGAGAATAGTGAGAGGTCTGTCAGCCTGAGGCTGAAGAGATGCAGAGGATTGAAAGGTTTTGCAGAAGGCAAAAACCCTCTGAAGTTGAGCTTTAAGATGAAGGTTAAATAATGCCCAACAAGGCTGATTAAGATAAACACTAAGTAAATCCAGCTTTTCTCTCAAACTGTTGTATACCTTTGAAATAATTAGTGGATCAACTGATAAGTCGATCAGCAGAGTCTTTTATCAGTTAATATCGCCACATTTTTCATGGTTCCACCCCCTCAAATGTGAGGCTTTGTGAATTTTCTCTGCCTTTTCTCTGCCTGTGTGTACATGGAATAGCTTCAGGTCTTGAACAGACTTAAAGACTTAAATAACGTGGAAGAAAAGAATACAAGATAATTTGATAATGGAAAGACTTGTTATAGCTGCAAGAGAAAAATACAACACTGGACATCATATGTGACGATTGTGGCTGACATGTGATTTGATCACATCAGGTGACTTTTTCACTTCACTGCAGAAAATGAAGGTCTGAGGTGTTGGTCAGAGGGTTTATACTCCTCCAGTCGTCCTGGTGGCTAACTGGCTCAAATGCTAATATGGTTAGAAGGTTTCAGCTTCATCTGCATTCTGCTATTTACAGAGCATTACTGTGCCTTTTCTATATGTATATATATGTAAGTCCAAGTAGGCACAAAGTTCAGGGCAGCTTCTGAACTACACTGCACCATAGACATCCAGATGTCCACAGAGGGCCATCATAACACACCACATACACAAATGATTAGGCAAAAGATGTTTTTCTGTGATAATGTGAATACACCTAGATCCTTCTGTCTCTTCCTCAAACAGGAAAGAAACAGCCTTTCATCTCAAGATTACTGACAGACAAAACAAACTTAAATAAGTTAATTGCAAAATTCCCAACAACTTAACGACACTATCTTCCTAAAAATCAGATACAATTTATTTCCTTTCCTTTATCATTTATTCATTTTTTTTTTTTTCAAATGACTTGTCTTCCGGTTCATCCCGTTCCTTCCTCTTTGAGCTAAACCCTCAATTTCAGTTTTGTTTAGTCTTGGACCTCAACACACAACATAAACCTCCCCTTAGTTTCCTCCAGAGCTCCAGATCTGTGAAGAGGACCAAGGGGACCAGAGTCTTTTATTTTCAACCATTGCATCAACCACCATTGCATCAGATATCCCCTAGCCAATAGATTCATCTCATTAAAAATGAAAGCATCGGTGGGTCTGTGCATATTTTCAGTCCAGTTCCTTAACAAAGACGGAGAAGGACACCTGATGGTAGACCTAGAATGGGCACAGGGACTATTTCCACCTAACAATAGCAGAATGCCACCCAAACACACCCTCGAGAGCCAATCAGATTATCCCAGTCTGTTTGAAAAGAGACTGACAAATAGAGAGAGATTATGTCAATTAGTGGCCATAGTCCCACCTGACCAGACCGCCTCCTCTTGCAGGGTCTGTAGGGGTCAGAGTTCATGACCTGGCTGCCAAAACATGGAGTGCTGCTAACCCCTCAATTCACAGAGGAGGGCTTTGACAGAGTTTTATCAGCCTGCATGCCCACACACACAAACACAGTTTCATCTCCCTTTTGACCCTCCACCCATCCCTTCCTGACCTTGACCTCTGCTGTTGTGCGTGTGACAAAAAGAGAGAGACGGGAGGTCAACAGGTCTCCAGGGAAACTGATTTATTTATTAGCTGATGCTTGTCTTTCCAAACGGGTGTAAATCTACGCGCCAGCCAGGTGTTTGTGTATACACGTGGGAGTGTGAAGAGCATGAACTTTTATTTCCGTTTATGTGTCTGTGCCAGTATTTGTTTTGTCTGTGCCTTTGCATCCTGGCACTCTTATCCACAAATACGTGTGGATGCGTGTTTGGCTGCACTTACGAGTATGTTCTCTTTGATGTTTGTGTGCAAGAGGGTGTTGGTGGGTGGGTGTGTGTTTTTGTGTGTGTGTGTGTGTGTGTGTGTGTGTGTGTGTGCGTGCGTGCATGTGCACGTGTGTGCATGCTTTCCTTGCGGCTGTAAATCTCCACACTGACATGTTGGTTCAGTAGGGAAACAGCAGGTTTGGGACACACTGATGGCCTTCGCAGATGGCTTCAGGACCCTGTGCATGGGAGGCCTTCTACTCCACCTATTAATTTATTCATTTTCCACTGCAGAGGAGACACTGAGGCCAATGTGATGTTTCCAAGAGCCAAAGCCCCTTGAGAGCAGCTTGGGTGTTTTCTTATCCAGTCCCCCCCTCCTCTCATTCATTCTTTCTCCTCTGTCCCCCTGCCCTCTTTTCCTCCAGTCGGCGTTGTTATGTGTGTGTTCTGTGGCTCCACTCTTATCGCCCCGGTGCAACAGGCTGGCTGACAGGCTTTGAATGTCATTGTCACGCTATCATTGTGTCACAGAGTCAGTGTCAGACACAGGGCAGTACCAAAGACAGCACAGTCTGTGGCTGTTTATTAGTTCTTTCACATTATGCTATTTGATTAAATTGCAGCCAAGAGGCATTAGATAGAGGTTGCAGTTCACTTGCTCATATAGTTGGAACAATTGGATTGCATTTCATTTAAAGGCTGTTATTTTCTCCAAAAATGAATTAAAAATGACCACTGCCTCCTGAGTAAATCATTCATTTTGTCTCATCGGCCATTTTTACAAGCTTCTGGCGAGGGATCTGCTGCGGTCTGACGTTGCTCTGCTGGTTTGCTATGTCTCCGCTGCCTCACTCGGGTGAGCGGCTAGCTTGTGAGTTAAACTATAATAAGATAAACTTTACAAACAGCCTTATCTTTGTAAGTCACCTCGCCATCTGCAGACGAGAACCCAGAGTCCTTTCACACGCCGCTCTCAGATGCTTTGGTGTTGGGATTGTCCTCTCACGACAGTTTAGCCATTTTTGTAGCAAACAACTTAACATTACTAGCTTAGTTAACATAAAGGTCAAAAGGTCAAGCCATAGGTCAAGATGATGGTGAAGTTTTAGAGCACCCTCTGCTGGACCCTTAAGGCAAACCACTTTTCTTTTTTTTTTTTACCAATGTTCAAATGACAGTTTGAATTTTTAATATAAAGTGACATTTAGGAGTAAACATGTCTTTGATATCGTCAGATTACCAAGAAGAAACTCCAGCAATTTCAGAACCTGCAGTCAAGTGCCTCAGTGTTTACTACGGGAACAATAAGATAGATGCAGATCAGTCAGATCAGTGATGTGTTGTAGTGATGACAACAGTGCTAAATGTGTGGCTGAATGTAAACACAATGTTACTAGAGCTCCTGGGACATTGTCTGCCACCGCACCCTCCACGTCTCAGTGATGTTTTTGTGCCTGTGTGTGTGGAGATAGGTGTGCAGGAACCAGAACAGACCCCACCGGCTGCAGCCAATTCTATGATCAGGGTCTCTATAAATACTCAGCCCGGCCACTTCAGCTCAGGCAGATCACATACTTGTGCTTCACTTCAAGCCAAGATTCATCAGTTCTCAATATTTTAGTGTGCACTTCTTGTTGTTTGTACTCAAAGACTGACTTTACACTACAGGCCTTGATGCCCAATTCCGATTTGTTGCCTATATCCGACTTTTTCGTCCGTCTGTTTACATATTCAATTGAAGTGATCCATATCTGATATCTGCATTTACACCTGCTTCGCTTGTGCGAAACGACCTGCATGCATAGACGCGGTTGGCTACCAAAGCGGAAGAGGAAGTCAGCTGGCCCAGCTGCAGGTAAACAACACACACTGAATCTGATCTGACAATATCCGATATCATGCGTTTTTCTCCCGTTTACGGGTTCATGTTACAGATCCGATCTGTGCCACTTGAGAGGAAAAGTCGGAGTTGGGCCGCTTGAACCTTGCAGTGTAAAGATAAGCAAAGTCTCAGTCTAGCTACCTTACTAAACTGCTGCAGTTCACACAGGTGTGTGTCCACACTGCTAATGAGCAGGACCTCGCTTTGTTCAATACTCTTCTTGAAATCCTTCAGTGCTGCATGTCCTCAGATATAAATCCTGACACATAACATAATATTTTGCCTGATGAAATTTACCCACACTTGCCCCAAAAGGACATGATGTCATGTTCCAGTTGTGGGTAAAGACAAATGAAATAAGTTGTCACTTGAGCAGTCGTGGCCTGTGAACGTCGTGTGAGTGCGATGCTGCACAGTTTAACAAATCCGAGTTCAGACCTGCTAATCCTCCAGAGCCAATGGGCTTCAACAGAAATGAATGGGGAATTTTCACAGGACAAAAAGAGAAACATGATCATATCATTTAACAAAATCAAATGACACAGTAGTTTGAATGTGGGTTTGTCACAGAGAGCCACAAATGATCCCTTTGACTGTTATTTAGTATTCCACAGTATTGTCAAAAAGCTTTAACTCCATGTTGCATCCTCTTACAAATGACATTACTGAAGCTGTCCTTTTTCATCCTTGATATTCATCATGACTGGGAAAATTACTCAGCTAGCTGAAAGTGGCTTTTTTGCCTAGGCAAGTTTGAATTTAGATGAGAACAGTGTTGTGGAAAGCAGCATTTTCTGTGTGTGTGTACCACATGTAGAAAGTTGCTCTGACTTTATTATAGGGAGAAAATGATTCCCTGGCTCGCTCTAGGCCTTTTTGAGGGCGTCTACACAGCACACTTAGTCACATCCACATCCACACACACACACAACAAAACACAACGCAACATCTTTAATGCATTTTACTGAGCATGGCAGGCCAAGGCTCGGAGCCAGTACGGTCCTTCTGTCCATGTGCTGCTGTTTCCACCCGCTCCCACTCTCCTCTTCTAAATGAATGTTCAGCTCTCTGTCTTCTCTTCTTGCAGACAGGTGGTCTAGAGGTTCAGACCAGAAGGATGTTGGCTTACTTTCTAATGCTGCTTTAATGGTACCTTGTGTGGTGGGTAGAGAGAGGCATGCCGCAGCTAATAGAAATTCTTCTGACTCTCCAGGTTGTTATATAATGGTCTCTTTCTGTTGAGGTAGACTAGTCAAATCTGATTAACGTGTGTACAAGCGCGTACGTGTGCTCATGTGCTCACTCATGGTGTGCAAGTGTGCCTCCATGTCTGTATTCATGTTTTAGTAAAGACAAGTAGAAAAAAGTGTAATCAAATGCTGAAATTAAACCAACTTGTAGTGAAAAAGTAACATTCCTGGAAAACAATAAAAGGATCTTTTGAATCTGACTTTTACCCATGAATGAACTCGTAACACTTTCAGTCAGTCATAACCTAATACCAATGAAGTTTACAACATCAACAGTAAATGTCAGGCTTCTTTTGTCTGTTGAGCAGATGAGGGCTTTCTTCCAGACTCGCTTATTTTTTTTTGACAGTGTTCTCTCAGTGCATCCTGACAACGAGATTGAAGTTACAAAATCTGATTTTGCATGCTGGATCAGTGCGTCTTTGTTCTTTCATTGGCCATAACTTATAAAGAAATTGAATAAACCCACACTGATAATGAGATTTGAGATTACTGGAGGAGATCAGCTTTTTACAGCCACTGGTTTCAGCGTTGGTATGTGTTTAAAATATACTGTAAATCAAAATTACAGCACACACATTCAGGCTTTATTAGCTCATTTCCCAAATGAACTTCATCACGGGAGAAAAATATTTTCTCATAGTGAAAAAAGTGGTTGTAAGTCGATCACACCCTTCTGTCTGGGGTTTTTTTTTTAATTATGGAAAACAAGTGGGTGGATGGGGGAAAATATGAAGGCAAATTACACCATTACCTAGAATATGCAGTATATGATAATGCATGACCTAACATAAATATTTTCACTCGAGTGTTTGAGCGACTTGTGTGTGTGCATGCGTGTGTGCGTGCGTGCATGTGTGGGCGTGCGTGTGTGTGTGCATGCAGGTGACAGCCAGACATATGGTCACTATTCAGCTGTGAAAAAGGTGCTGCTTATCAGCACACTGCAATAAAATGGACAATGTAGCCGTTCTTCTACAGTTTGTGTGTGTGTGAAAGAGGGAAGGGATATATGTATTTGTGTGTGTGTCTGTAACCAGTCAGTGTTATAGTGCATGTATGTTTGATGGACCTGATATTTGTTTGAACTCACTGGAGGAAAGCGTGTCACTGGTCCCTCATCAGGCCCTTATTAACTACATGAAGTGAACTTTGTGGAGGTGCTGATGGGTGCCTGTGGGACTCAGCCAAGTTTCTCTCCTGGCTCCTTTTCCACCTTCCTCTACTTTTTTTTTTTTTTGTCTTTCTCCACTTTGTGCCACATGTTGCTTTATGAAGCTGCTCGTCATTCCCCTCTCAGCTGGATGTAGTCTGCTGCATGAGAGCTGACTCAGCTCTGGAAGAGGGGGTCAACACTCTCCAACAAATCCCTCTCCACCTCAGTGGGATTTGGACTTCTAGTTAAGTGTTTATCGTTTTTGATCTCTCGCTGAGAATTTGTAAGTTTTGAAGTCTCCAATAAAGGCTTATTTCTACTCATTATCCCTGTCCCCTCCTGTTTCTGTCATTCCGCAGCCCAGAGTGGAGTGTGCATTATCTGCACCATCAGTTGGAAGTCGGTCATCACTGTGCTGGCGTTCACGCTTCAAGCAGTGTCCAAAAGTCTCCACATTCTGGGAAATATGGGCGGAAGACAATAAACATTGTACAGTGTTACAATTGATCCAACTTGCATTTTAGAAAGCAAAGATGCCAGAATGTTTTATTTCAGTGAATTAGTTGTGCGTGCCGTTTGATTAAGCTCTGGGCGGTTTTGATCAAGTTAGTCTGTTACTCTGCAGCCTGCTGTCTGTCTGCGTCACCCATTTACTCTTTTGTAGCCCCAGCTTTGTGTAAAGCCGAGGGCCCAGTGTGGATCTGTGAGATTCTGGCATTGCACAGAGCACAGATGAGGTTTCGTTTCTTCCTTCCCTTTGAAAGGAGAAATGGAGGTGCAAGGCAGCCATTGCGGATTTTCTCAATCCTTTGTAATTGTGGAAAAATTGGAACTTAGCTCTGGTCTGTGAAACACTTTGCTCTACTTAATTTTCCACTAGTTTTTTAAATTTCATGGAAATTATTTGATTAGTGAATAGTGGAAAATACACAAATGTTTTCACTTTGCTATTAAATATGTTTTTAAAGGGTTATACAGACCTACTTAACTTCAAATGGAAGTAACTGGGGACTAAATTTTACATGTGTTTTCTCGACCAAGCATCATCCAGGTGAGGGAGTCAGCATAAAGATTTTTTTGCGAGTGAGTTTCATTAGTGGGTTAATCATGATGGGAAAGAAATGGCACATTTCAAGAGGTCTTCTTTATAAAAATTTCAAATATATTTTATTCATTTACTTTCATGTAAAACAAAGATGTATTTCAGTAACAGAACTACTTACAGGTTAACTGATTAGCAAATATTGTCAAAGTTAAAATTTCATCTCTTATTGCTACGGCAACAGTGAATTCAGGTGCTATGTCTGTATGTATGATTTCTGCTTTCATACCATAGAAGTTTAACTGAAGCAAATTTAAAAAGAAAAAATGTAAGTACAAAAAAAAGAAATATTTGAAAATTGATAGTGAAAAATAGCGAGTACCAGAGACTTATCAACCCAACATTGTTGGTTCTGTCCAGAGTCTCTTTCTCTCTCTTTCTCTCTCTTTTCTTCTCCATTTGTTTTCAAGAAGATGTCTTCTCTGCCTCCACCTCCTTCTCTCTCCAATTCAAAAAGAAAAAAGTATTCAAGTTTCCCTCTTTCAGACTGCAAAAAAAACGGTGCTGTACAAAGTCAGTGGAAGCATCATCCAGTCCGCCAAGTCTGCCTTGTTCCATCTTCTTTCCCAGGAGGGATAAAAAGAAAAAGCCCAGTTTTCTAATAATCTAGTATTCATCTGAATTACCTACTTTTTACATTATTAAAACACGCAGTTAAGTAGACCATCTATATTTCTCTGCTTTGATGTTGTTCCTGGGAGCACTGTGCCAGCTTGTGCACTGGCCCGTGCACAGCCCATATGTACTGTAGCGTATCATTTCTGTCAGCTTTTCTTACACTGAGACAAACCTGTGTTCCCGCTCAGCTCCTGTCCCATTCTCTCAGTCCATTATCATCACATTTTCAAATATGTTTCCCCTCATATATTTGCCTCAAATCTTTAGATTCCCATATCTTACTGCCTCCGTAGTATTGCTAAAGTTGCTGGAAAGATATCATACAAGTGATTGGTTCTGCTATATCAGGAAAGGAAAGAATTAAATTGCAGTGGGGATATCAAACTGTCTGATTTTCTTCCTAATTGTTTCAGATCTGCAGTTTCTTTGGGACTTTTATTATTCGAAGGGAGGTGCAGAATGTGCAGCTTTGCGCCTCTCTGACATTAATATGTCAGGTTCAGAACGACCCCCTCGACAACCTGATTCATGATAAAGCTAAGAAAATACAAGTTTGACCACCCTGCAACCAGTTGTAGGACTATGTCGTGGGTTGGTTAAAGATTCACTGGAGATCTGGAGTTCAGGGATGCATTAGTGGAAGGAGAAATACGATCTGTGTGAAACCGGGCGGAGTGCGGGGGGAGAGACTGTGGTCGCGTCACTGGAAGACGGTGTGGTAGGTGGGACACTGATTGGACTTCATGTACTTCATGGCGAACTTGAGCTCCTTGCTCTTCTTGTCCCACTTGTGAATGGACATGAGCAGCAGCTGCTGGTCCACTTTGCGGCCCATGATGAGGAAGATGGAGCCCAGGCTGTCCAGCTGGGAGCACGGGCAGTTGGCGCCATTCTTGATGTACAGGGTCAATTTCTTCATGTCTTTCTTTCTCAGCACACCCTGCTTCAACACTTTCTTTTTCTTCTGGGCTGCAATCAGCTTCCGGTCTCCCTTCTCCTTCTTCACCTCCTTAATTTTCATCTTGAGGGCTGAGGAAGAAGAGATAAAGAGATATTTTTACTCTTTTATTCTCTATAAACACATCCATCTACACCCATGAGCTGTTACTGTGTCACTCTGATTTCTTTGTTTCCCCTTCTTTGAGCAGATGTGACATTTCCTGTCTCTGGAGGAACATCACGGAGCTCTGTGCTTGCCAGAGAAGAAGATATTTTATAACTCTCCTGGGTATTATCATTTAAACTCTCCCACAGTATACAGAAAATTGCATCCAGTGTGTGTATATATGTGTATATTGTGTGTCAGACTCGTTGGGGAAAAAACCCATAAACAACAAGAGGGACATGTTTTTGGACGTACAACAATCCTGTGATGCAAGTTCAAGTCAAATTCACAAGTCAAGGTGCAAGTGCTGACCCTGAAATAACATGGCAATTAAAACTGTTGTTTGATTGTATCAGGTCCTGTTGTGAGTGACGTCTTGTCTCAATTCAAATTTTGTAGGAGTCAAGTTCAGGTCAAATTTCTAGTTGTTGTTTTTCTTCCCTTTTTATTCATTTGTGCACACAGTTGAATATCTTTCAGCAAAAGTACAGAACAGACCTCTGTGCACAGCTTTCAGTGTAGGTGGAATTTGGTTACAGTAAACTCGGATCTATCAACCAATGAACTACTGACTTGAATCTCCCGTAGAGATTCGTGTTTATTAGTTCATATTTTTAAATTGAAGAGATTAAAATTAAACTGTCAGGCCTTTGAGAGTGGAACCCTCCCGGTGAACATTTTGACAGGTGAAATCAATCATGGGCAGAGTAAAGTCTCTGGGTTGGTGTGAAGCATCACTATGTACCCAAGCCTGCTGGAAGATCGCCATTTCACTTCTCGCCTGTTTGTCCACAGTTGCATAAACACCCCCAGGTAAAGTCTGATACACATACAGTACATGTGAAGTGATAGCATGCTGAAGAAGGAGTGTGTGTGTTGAATTGCCTTTCATCCACATCCTGATTCACATCCAGCTCGCTCACTGAGGACGTGTGTTTATGTGCTGCGCATGCGTGCTGACACACCATGAGGACATGTGTACTTTTGTGAATGAACGCATTCATGTATGTGTGTGTTCAGCAAAGATAGGAAGGATAAAATCATTTCCCTCCTTGCTTCAATTTGAATGCCCACCCATATTCACTCATGTGATTCAGTGGGGGCCCAGAGCAGCCTGGCCAGTATCCTGGTGACAAGCGGGTGCCCACGTCATTACACAAAGTCACTTTCTTTAATGTCAGCAGAGGGGATGTAGGTGGTAGAGGCATATGGAAAGAAAAGGAAAAATGTGCTGTCACATTGAGGTTAAACAGATTTTCATTAGGCTAAAGCAAACAACCTCCTGCCCTGTAGAGACCAGGTGTGGGTTTTGTCCTGCCAGACCATCAACCCAGCTGCTTTTCTTTTCTAACCTAGTTAGTTAGAGGGTCGTTTAGGCCAACACCATGAACAACCTCAGCGGTAGTAACACAACAGGTACAAATGAGTCAGTGGATTTGTCGATCACCTCACCTGTGTATGAAGGCTACCTGAACAGTGTGTGTCCACACCACACTGCTTCATTTTTCTATGCAAGGTTTGGTCGTCAGTTATAACAGTCCATTAATGTGCGATGTTTAGTGGTCAGAAAAGTGAAGACTTTTAGACAGTTTTTTTTTTTTAACCTTGTTCACAGTGAGAGAAGATGTTTGCCCTTCACCTCATGGTCTGTTTGCTCATTGACATAATATAGCTAATTATAACCTAGGGTTCCTGCTATTACTGTGCAGTATATGTAGCTCCCACTTTCTATTTAATTAATGCACGATTGTATAATCACATATTTTTGTCATATTTGTTGCTCTATGACAAAATTTTGTATCTTGTAATCTATGAGATCTGGGGACTGATGGTTTACATGAGGGTGGCCCAGAGTCATGTTCCTGCCCTGAGTTATTGTCTAGGTCCGCCCCCTGGCTGGATGGTACTACAAGGAATGTGGAGAGATCAGACATCAAAAGTAGACTGTAACAAAACACGAACTTCAAAATGCTCTGAGGGTGAATTGTGTCCAGAGATGAATAGGTAGCGACATTCATGAGGCGTGACATCAAACTTTAATCAGCTATCGCCCTATAGAATAACATTGTGGAGTCGTTCTCGCCTTGATCTCCAGATTCATACATCAAAGTTATCTCAACTTCTATACTCATCCTCGTGTCTCATCCCGTCTCATACATTCATAGCCAGTAAAGTGTCCGGCTATCTGCCTTCACTTGTCATCGTGTTTCATTCTAATGAACAGAAAAAATCTGTGTGTTGCTTTCTGATCTCGGAAAACACCCTCATGTTAAAAGATTGAGACATGCAATACCGCAATTAATCAGACAAATAAACATCCGTGATTAGGTAAAGTCATGATTAATTACTGGGGGTGAGCCTGTGTTTTGGCTGCAGCTCAGAGTGTGAGCAGTGTGCACAGATTTTGTTGTTGTTACTGGATCTGATATGCTGAGTGTTTATTAAGTTATTATTTATAATGGGTCATGTTCTGTATATTCAGGACATTTTCGAGGTGTGGGGATTTGCCAAAAGATAGATGATGATGAAACCATTAAACTGCAGACATCGCCTCTGTGAAACGCTTCAGCACAGAAATCTGTTTTTCAGCCGTCTGGCCACACTTCACTTCCAGTTACACTACTATCCCTAATCTGCTGAGAAACGTAAGCAGTGTTTCGCAAGGTTGCAAGCTCTTTTCTTTGTCACTACTTCTAGTTTAGTGCTCACAGTCTTATGACCAGAGAAAGTTGAGATCAGTGTGTCATTAACTGTCGAGACTGGGCCAACAGTCTACGCGAACAGAAATTCATCTGCTGGGGAGTACGATGAGCCAAAAGCCTCAATGTGCCGAAATAATGAAATAATTGTGCTCTGGCTTTGTGCGCGGGTTGTTACCGTGGTGAACCTGAACTGCTGGAGAGTGGAAAAGTTTGGAAATTGGTGTTGAATGGACACTGGGGACTAGAAGCTGTTAAATCAATTTATCAATTTACAAGAATAAGAGAGTCATGCTACAAGAGGGAGTAATTAATGTGTTTCTCCTGTTCAAGTCAGTGCTCGCATTGAGCATTTCTACAAATACATGCCAATATGTGTGTTTCAATGAAGGAGAAAGAAGATCACAAGTGAAACTCAGAATTTCTCATGGAACAAAAAACTGAATATTAAGGCTTTTATAAATGCATAACGCTTTTCCTAATATTTTAATGATGTGTCTGTGTTTGGAGGGATGAAGTTAGAGTTGAGTTTGCAGTTGCAGTCCTGTAATAATATTAACATCCAGGCTGACATGTTTTAGAACTGATTTTAGTGTAATTTTCCTAAATCCAAAACCAAAACAAATTTTCTTAAACGTGAATCATGCCACACATTGTTGCATTTGAATTGCTTCTCCTCAAATCATTTGTGAAACAGACTTATAACTCCTTGTATAGAAGATTATATAGAAATTATTTCTCTGCATGGTTTCACTTTTTATATAGAAATATTAACAGTAATTCTACTTTATCCACATTTAGCAAACTCCAGATTGCGCTTCTCAGTCATATTGAGATCAGCTGAAACTAGCCTCCGCCGGTTCCCGGACAGAAAAGTTGCAGCAGCAGGTCATGGCTCCACCTACAGGTGAAGAGACTGGTAGCTGCTGCAGTTTTAACTTGAGTGCCACCTACATGCAATGAATGTAACAGCTGTAGTTTCCTGCTTTAGTCGTGCTGTGGATTATACTGCCCTCTACTTACAACCTCTACCTGTCTTTATTGGGATCTTTTAAATCACTGGTACTTACCAAAGTCACTAGCGCAGTAATGCTCCATGATGTTATCTGCCTTCAGCTCATTGTCACATGGAGGGCACACCTTCGAAACTGAGGAGATGAGGGGAGAGAAAAGTAATTATTTCATTGATTCCCATTTCATTCAGAGCTATTAAGTCCCCAGATTAGCTAATATCTAACAGCTGAGTTGAGGTCATTGTTAGTCAAGTGCCGTCAGCAAAACCAAAGCCGTGTCAGTATGAAATCGTTAAGCCCTGACCACTTTGGAGGCACTTATTTGCAGCCCCCCTCCTCTTGTCAGAGGCTATTTGCCATGGAGGGAATATATAGTCCAGCAGGCTGACTGATGTTTGCCCTGCAATTACACTGGAGAAAATGTTTTTATTCTTGCTGTTGTATATTTTGGTGGTGCACGCGTGGTCTTGGCTGTGCAGAAAGGTAAACGCTGCAGCAGGAGCAGCTGAACGCGGCTGAAAAGTGATTCAGTACACAGACACAGCCAGCATTTAGGCCACACAGCAACCGCACATTGTGAAACGGCGAGAGGAAACCAAAGCAACAAGTTTGGTTTATTTTTAACTCCAAATTTATGGTCATGCTTGCTTCGCTCAGAAGCATGTTTAGCCTCACTACACCGACTTTGACTTATACGACACTGTGATTGTTGTTATTGTGCACCTACACAGAGGAGATGCAACGTGAGAGAGAAGAAACACAGACCCTACATTAAGTTTTATTTGTTTATCGCTAAATTTTGCCCTTTTCCACACTTTCCTCACATGTATGCAGTATGAAGTGAAAATATGTCTGGAAGTATGATTAATTATCATAACATTTCCAACAAATATTCCGTCTCCCTTCTGTTGCACATGCTTCTAACAAAAATTGCTTTCAGAGACTTCAATCTCCTACTCAGACACAAACACACACAGACATGTTTCATACTACCTTGCAATTTTCTCATACGGCTCTTCAATATAAAACTTTATTATAACAATTACTACATAAACTCCATGTAATCCCAGAGGGACTGGTTGTACACATCTAATATCAGTCCACTCATCCACGCAACAGAGCCTCAGGCCAAATAGAGAACAAGGTATAATATTAGAACTGGTCAGGGAGTGAAGGATGAGGTAGTGTACTGTATAGAAATCTTCCACACACCACCACGTATACACTGCTGCAGGGCAGAGAAGTATCATTATGCCTTTCTCTTTTCCTCTGTGTGTCACATTTACAAACACACACACACACACATGGGTCTATCCTAGCCAAGTCCAGCCCCTGGGTTTAAAATTAGGGTTCAGAGGTTATCACCTCAGCCCAAATCTCAGCATCTGGGCAGATAATGAGAGGGGTCAAAGTTTAGCACCCTGCCTCACTCAAGGTGGGGGAAGGTGAACACCCCACCACCCCCACCTTTAAAAACTGTTGAGTGCATGTATGTATATGTGTGTGTCGGAGGAAGTTGAACCATGTTCTTGAATAGTTTCTGCCAGTTTTATCCTCAGATGGTTCCCATAGTTTCATGGGTGGGAGACACTGCGTGCCCTGCAGTGGTCAGGCCTCTAATTGTCAGGTGCTGACAAGTAGACTGGGACAATATCTCGCAAACACACATTCGCAGATCAAGACATACCAAAAGTGCTCTGGATTTGTCTGTTTTGAATGATTCCCTTGAAGCCGCTGTATCTTATTCAGACTCCACGGGCATTCACTCTGGTTTCACAGGGGTGGTATGTTGGCCGGAGGCCCAGCTGTGCTGATGCCAGGGCATGTGTCAGGAGGGTGCAGCCTCCATGAAACTTAGTTGAGCTTGGACCGAAAAGCCACCATTTGGATGCTGTTGAGAAATCAATTAAGCGATGACTGGGCTCATTGCTTTCTCTGTCGGGAGAATCACCATTACATGTGGATGAGAATCATAGCTGCGTAACCTGGTGTGGATGCATGTGTTTTTTGTTTTGTTTTTTCCTGGACACATTTCTACTCGGCAAATATTTTGCCATTAGGTCACTGATGTACTTTTGCCATCATCTCAAAGCAGCTTAGGAATGTTTTTTTTTTTTGTTTTTTTTTTAACCTTGCCACGCGATTAAATTGTGAAAATTATGCTCTTGCTTCAGTTGATTTTGGACTTGACTACCTCTTGTCTGCGGCATTTCGTCATATACATGCTGGATTATAGACTTAATAACAGAAACATTAACGTTTCCAATCACAGTGAAGAATGTTCTAATATTGTCAGGGAATGAGGAGCCAGTGATCGAGGATAAGAGCAGAAGAATGATGGGAGCAGGGTGCGTTGGGAGGTGCTCGGTTGGAAAGCTCTGCTGTTAATCTTCAAAGTGTAAGCCAGAGTGGAAACGACGTACGGCAAGACTCCAGCAATTTAACTGCACAACTTCACTTAGTCATAACTCTGAGGTTAATATCGAATATCACTTTCTCCATTTCAGTCTCTTTCACCACTTCTCACCATCTTTTGTCCACCACCCTCCACCCTCACTCCCTCCTTTTCCAGTAACCTGGTTTAGGTAGAAACAGTGAAAACAGCTAAATATACCAGATCTCCTCAGAAATGGCACTCATCGCCTTTGTCCCCCTAAATGAGACGTTGAGAAGTACACGTCTGTTGTTGATGACAAAGATGCAAAAAGTCATTAATCAAATAATGACACACTTTTGGAATACAAGGCCCCACAAAGAAGTGTTATGGTACATCAATGTGAAATGATGTCTCTGACGCATTTGTCAGCTATGACCTCCAAAAACCACAACATCATCATCTTGTTGTAATTAGTTGGTGTTGTGGGAAATTGCTCTGTCTGTTTATTCAACTATGTAGTTTCAACAACATAAATTATGATCACTATTATGTGGTCAAAAGCGAAAACAGCGAATTTCCTGATCACAATTATATCCTAAAAGACTCTATTTGTCATGACATGACATGAATGAAAATTTCTTTTTCACATTTTTCTCAAAAATTCTATTGGGAACACAAGTCACATTTTATGTCGGTAACTTGTCATGAATGGGCTGAAAATCAATTTCACAGTCCGAGGAAATCGTGTTTAAAATACGCTCACTTTCTCTCTCACACACACACTGACACACACATACCCACATATCTTCATTCAAAAGATAACCATATCTTACAACATTGTCATCCAATCCCCTGACATGTCTTTAACCCCATGCCTTGCAGCCTGAGCATCACATCGGCTTTTACGTTCCATTTCAAGTATGCGCACGGGTCACTATCTCATGCCTCATTTGGGCCCTTTAAGTTACGAGCAGCAACACTTATGACATAAAACGGTACTGCGCCGGAGATGAAATGCAGCATGTGATTTATGTCGGAGGCCTAACATCTGTTGAAATGCAGCATGCAGACGGACAGAGGGAGGACTTAAACATGGCCTGCAGGCAGCCCCCGGGGCCTCTAAAACACAGCATGCTCCTTGCATCTGTAGGAATCCTATACAGAAGAGAAAACACACTCTCAAAAGGCCCAGGCAGTCTTCCATGCACAGGCCATTGGATCACATTTTCCCTTTCATATAGCAGCCAGGGCCACATGAGTAGCACCCATTGTGCTGCTGGGGACCTGACAGTGCTGCCCGTCTCCTTTAGCACCGTTGTAACTGACACTAGCCACATCAGTGAGTACAGCAAGGACAGACAATATCTTTCACACCATGCAATTTCGACGTCTTTCTCAGGACAACGTGTATATTGTCTTGAAGAGCATTTTCTGCGGAGACGTGCAGTTTGAATGCACTAAAGCAGAGTCCTGCCTACAGTCATGGTACCTGTTGATTTACCGATGCTGACAGCAGATAAAGGTAACGTCATTAAATCCATAAGGCGGAGATGATGGGTGGCATTAACTGTGCTCTGCCTGACAGAATGAGCTCAGCTGGCCTTTTTCTCTCCCTGGATGCCTGGGCCCTCTTTTGTCAGCAGTCTGCTTGTCTTCCCTGCTATAATATCTACAGACTTGTGTTTCACATAATCACATCCCATGGGCCCCTGTTACACACACACATGCCAGAAATCATCCACACACACAACCTGAGCTCAGATGGTGGTGGTGTTCCTCTCACTTTTGGCCATGACAGAGAGGTGGAAAGTGAATCTAACTCTGTACTGTTAGTTTCCAAAGGAGCTCTCGATCCGTGCTATATCATGTAATTGCAGAATAGGTCAGATGGCACCGGGGCCCTCCCAGACAGGGAGAGCAGCAGGTAGAACAGCACTTAATTGCTGCGATTGATCCTACTCGTCAAGGTCCACCTGGATTACACCAGGAGTCCTCATATGATCCTGTGTGAAGAGAACTGTCCATGTTCTTTGACACAGAGGGATCCCAGGGAACACACTTCTAAGAGTTTCTTCTCTGAAATTCCTCTTTATTATTCCTGGCTGTGTTTGTGTATGTATATGTGCACATCTTTCTGTTTCATGTGTGTGTGTATGTGCATGGCTGTGTGCATGTGTGCGCATGCATGTGTGTGTGTGTTTTAGAGCCAAGAGCTTGTCCTCAGGATGGCCTCATCGGCACATCTGAGAATCTCTGGTTCTTAACAAAATGTCAGTGACTGAGCCTTCGGGCTAGAAGTGATACGGGTTCACTCTCAGTTTTAAAAACACACACACGCACACATGCAGACACACACACGATTACACCCTAAATTGAATTTTCAAACTTAACCAATATTCCAATTTCAGTTTATTCCTTTTTTTTTTAAGTAATTCAACACATTCATGTCTTTCATTTCTTGAAAGTGTTTAATAACAAAGATCCTTCTATATGTTTGCACTGATCTCCACTAACGCTTCCTGTAATGTAGACGCCTCTGATCATTGTTTGATTAGATAGGATCAACAAACAGTTGCCTGTTTGAGGAGGTGACAGAAGGAGCTGAAGCTGCCTCCCTCTCAGGCAGCACGTAAAAGAATGAGTTATGGCTCTGCAAAGCCAAAATGTCACATAGTTGATACCAGTCCCACAAAAACAGAACAGCCATTTTCCCTAATGGAATAAGTCAGCTCCGCATGAATTCACCAGAGAATCCTCCAATGATCTCTTCCCTCTTTTTTTTTTCTTTTTTTTTTTTTTTTCAATCACCAGGTCAGATTGTTAGATACGACTACATTTAACATATTTTAAACAACTTATGATTTGCATGATTAAAATTATGCTTTTAGTGTAATATGTCAAAGGTAAAGGATTCAATCTACAGCTGAACTATTAACATGCAGGAACATTTAAGGTAAAGTGGAAAAAAAATGGCAATAAATGGTTAAAGGTAAGAAGTGGAATATAGAGGAATAATAAACAGTTTTCTTTCAGTCCTTATTGAAAGCAGAGAGGCAGACAATTTTTTTGCTGCAGGAAGCAGCTTTTCTCCTCTTCTGCGCACGGTCTGCCTCCCTTTACTCTCTCGTTTCCCTCTCTTTTCATTCCTCCCCATTCTCCTCTCTCTGGGACAATCAGACTTTAGCCCATTCCCTTTCTCTTGCCTGTCTCTCTTGTCCTGTCATGTCGACTAATTAGCGGGAGCTCAGTAATTGGCCTTCTAGCTAATTGGCCTGCCGGCTGCCAGACCCAACAAAAGGCTGAGCAGGCTGGGACACAGAGAGGACTGTCCCCCTGCGCTGTCTAAAGTCTCTCATCGACTCCCTCTCTCCCCCACTCTCAGCACTGACTGCTTTTGTGAAGAGGGCTGCATAAGTGGCCGTGGTGCACACACACATATGCACACACCTACTCCTCCACACAGTTCCCACTCACACCTCACAATTCCCATCTGTCCTCTAATCATTTTCTGTGGAAAAATTATAGAATGATTTCAAACTTTTTTGCGAATGAGCTCCTAGAAACTGCAGTGTGTGTGTGCATGTGTGTGTGTTTATTTATCCGCCCTCTGCAGACTGTCTTAAAATCATTCACTCAGCTGTTAGATTGATTGACTAACTCTTGATGGATGTCCGCTGATAAAGGTGCGTGTGTATGCATGTGCGCGTGTGTCACCTTTTCAGCGGAGATGTGTTTAACATCACAGAGCGTTTGTCTTAACTCAGTGAGTAATCTGGCTGCCGGAGTCTCTCAGTCTCCCGTGTCTCTCTCAGTCTGTCTCTGTCCCTCCCTGAGGCAGATGTAGATGGCAGGGAGCCTCCCTGAACTCAACTGTCCACTTACCCAGGAACTTTCCCCTGTAGCCTCTTCCTGCTCCCGTCTCCCTCCCTGACCTCCTCTGGATAGTCTCTCGCTCAAACTTTCATCTGTCATGATCGCAGTGCGGGGGGAAACCATATGAGCCTCCCAGACGTTTCCAAACTCTTATTGTGTCCGACCCTACAGGCTCTTGAACACTCATCTATCCTAGTAATGTTGTTATGTTGCATGAATCAAAGTCCTGCAGTTATCAATGCAGAGACCAACTCTTATGTTCTTCATTTGTTTCCCTTAAATAGTGTTTTATTTCTGCACAGCACCAATCACTGTAGCAATAAATTTATTACATTTATTACAATTTCATTTTTAAAGTGATGCGTTATTTAAAATGAAAGTTAATTGCTTACTAAAATGCAAGTGTTATACTTTAAAATACAATTGTTGCAATTATATGAAC
>OMNW01008186.1:51488-66486 GCA_900303245.1 Selene dorsalis
ATCGTTTTAAGAGAATATTTCATTTTTTTATCATTGTAATTTAACTGGTTTTAACGTGCTTACTGAAGTTGTCATTGGAAATTAGGATTTTTGAAAGTGAATGAAAATAAGATATTACGCCAAGTTAACATGTTCCAAAAAAACATTTATAAGCCACGATTTCAACAAGTGACTCTTTCAGGGCCCATACCAAATTTTAATGTGGGTGTTTATGTTTACACTTTAGTGTGCGCGTAGACTTTAGTGGAGGTGTCAGAGTTGGTGTATGTGCGCATATATGGCGTACCTGGTGGCTGGGTGGCGTGGTTCCCAGTGAACTGCATGGGGATGCAGAGGTCGTTATCAATGGGAAACTTATCGCAGGTCAGCATCTCAGGCCAGGGGAATCCATAGGTCTCCATCACTGGCGCACAACTGTCCCTCACAGCTTCACACAGCGAGCGGCAGGGATAGATGGGCCTGTCCAGACACACAGGTGCAAAGAGCGAGCACAGGAAGACCTGGGTGTCAGCGTGGCACCGTTTGGCGAGAAGCGGCACCCAGCTGCCTGCCTGCTGCTTGACTTCTGGCATGGTCTCGTGATCCAGGAGGTTGGGCAGCCTCATCTTCTTGTAGCCCACATTGTGGCACAGGCGCAGGTCAGCTGGTATGTCCACACACTGGGGCTGCTTGGTGTAGAAGCGACCATTGTGGAAGTTGTCCGACTGCCAGCTGTAGTAGTCGTACTCATCTGCGGCGGAGACGGTGAAAAGGAGGAGGGAGAAGAGTGACAGGCCCAGTGCCAAGCTGAAGGAGCTCTGGGTTAATGCCCACCTGTGGCTCTTTTGTCCGTGTGCCATAACTCTCTGAGCTCGGACCAACAATTCAAGAAGGTTGTATCCAAAGTCTCCAAAGTGACTCAGTGACAACAAAATGCAGCGAGAAGAGAGCAGTAAGTGGGGCAGGCGAACAAGCTGTAATCCCTTTTTTTCTCCTGAGTATGGATGCAGCGGATTGAAAACAAAAGTGTTTAATTCCCTTCTTCCCTGGAGAGTCAGCCTCTCTAAGCCTCCTTGAAACACCTCCCTGTGTGTGTGTATATGTGCCTCAGGTAGTGGAGTGGGGAGGCAACAGTCAAGAAAAGGGTGAGCACACTGCTTATTTTCTAACTTTCCCTGTCCACAGTATGTCTCTGTCCTTCCCTGTCCCTCTCTCAGAAGTGTGTCCAGCCCTGCCCTGCTCTCTGTCTATCAGTCTGCAGCTGTAATGAGGAGTACCTAGGTTTTAAGAGGCAGTGATAGTTGCTCTCTGCTGCTGCCTGCCCCTTAGCAGGCTCCCAGACCACTCACCTTCTTACTGGCCTCCCCTGGACTCAGTCACCACAGCACCAGCCAATCACGACCCTGGGGGAGGATCCCACTGGCCTGGAGAACACTCCTCCTGCCCCTTATCCTCAGCAGAACCCCTCCTCTAGGACAAGTTAACATGAGAAACGGAGAGAGAGAGAGAGAGCTGGGATAAACTGTCAAGTTTCTCCAGCTGTATTTTTTATGCTCATTTCTTGAACATGCACAAGATTCTTTGATTAGAAAGACAGCGAGCATTCATCATCTTCTTCTGACTCATGCTGTTTTTATGAACTTTCTACCCCTCTTGCATCGACTCATCTGAGACTCAGCAAGCTCCCTGCACATAACTAATGATGTCTGCCTGCCATTCAAGCCTGCTCACTGCATTACAGTCCTGCTCCAAACAGTCTGGCATAAGGGCTCATGCTGGCAGCAACCAGTGAGAATACTCACTCACACACACAAGCACAAGTGAGGAATTCAAGGAAGAAAGTGAATGAAGTGGGTGGGAGAGAGCTGCAGCGTGGGAGAGGCGAGGTGACTGAGTATGAGTTTGTGCAGCTACAGGTGGCTAGGTGGTTTACCCGCGCTATGTGAGTTATGCTAATGCGTATGTTGACTGTGAATAGAGGCACGCTGCCCCTCTGTCTCTTTCTATCAGTGCCACTGACACAGTGAGAGCCCTCGCCTTGGCAGCAAACTCACTCGAAGGGTCACATTCAGATTCAAAGGGCTGTAGCATTGTGAGCAGGATGTGGGATTGGTGGCTCACACGGAGGGTGTCCTTACATCTTTGCTTTTGATCTACGTCACGCATTAATGCTTTTCCTCGTGTGAATGGCCTGTAAGTGCAGGTTCATACAACATGATTGTGTTTGTTTGCTGGTGAGAGCGTACATTGTATTGCGATAGGGGGTATTGTTGGGACGCAATGTGGAGCATACAACAGCTGGGCGCTGCGAACACCGAGATGAAGTAGAAAGACGTGACCCTGGGTTATTTTTTTTACTTGTATGTGGCAGGAGAAACAAGGAGACCTGGGGAAGTGTGTGTATGTGTGTGTGTGTGTGTGTGTGTGTGTGTGTGTGTGTTTTGCAAACAGTTGGAGGTGTACTTGGATGAGAATCGGAGAAGCTATTGTTTTTCGCCTGTAGCGTAGAAGATAAAATTCCAGAAACAGCAGTCAGTCCATAAAATCTAATTCAATAAGATGAAATCAAATAGATAAAACTGTGGTTTAATATCAGGCGACCAGGCACATCAATAAAACCCTGAAGTCCACATAATCCAAGCGTGCATTTAGTTTTATAGTATCTCGACCACACTTATTTACCAAGCCAAGGGATTGTGAATAAGATTACTGTGCCATCCATTTTTTAAACTTGAGAACATGGTTGAACGTGTTTCAACCTTATCGTCCTGAGCTACAGCTCAAATCCCCCTTGACTCATTGGTGTGTGCAGACGCTGCAGAGCGATTTTTCTGGGAACCAGGAAGCAGCCAGCAGAGCAAACAAGCTCAATCTTCTCTAAGAGCAGTTTTCATAACCTGCAAACGTGGAAAGATGAGACAGCGGTGCGCTGAAATCAGCCCGAAAATGTCGTCAAAATTGCGTAAAACATCGTTAAGAGTGGATATAAAACACTGTTTTGGTTTTGATAAGTTTCTAGCCAAGTCTAATTGACTGGATTTCCTCACCTCTTCTCTTCAACCCCTCTGCTCTGGTTTTCACTCCTCAAAGTGCTGTGTTTTCCACTGCTAGAAACTGCTCTGCTAACCTTTACACTGCAGCTAATCAATAATACTCACACCTAATAATCTGTGGACCTTGCTCCCTCATGAAGGGGCTGGTGAGATTGTCTTGTGCACACCTCGCTATCTCTGTGAAGTATCTTGTGTACGCGTTAGTGCAGTGGTGACCTATTTTAAGACCGCTAGCGTTTCCTCTTGATACAGGCACAGTGTACTGCCTTCAAGTCGGTAACAAAAGTGTCTTTCATGGTAATCAATCAACAATGGTTGTCTCCTCTTGTTCTCCTTCCCCTAACTGGCCCCTGTGGCCACCGGCCAATCAATTCCACTCTTCAGTTTCCAGCCCTGTGATTGGATGAGGGCTATAAGATTAGTCCAGCCTGTATTGTTGGGCCTAAAGGTTTAGCATGGTTTGAAAAGAGAGTCTCAGCAATTGTATGAGTGAGTGTGTTTGGAGATGGTGGTGGTGGTGGTGGGTAAGGGTGTGTGTGTGTGTGTGTGTGTGTGTGTGTGTGTGTGTGTGTCAGGGAGATTCTAAAGAGGAAAGGCTGGAGGGTGTGGGTGAGGTGGCCAGCCGCCCAGATATGCCCTCCAAGCAGAGTTTGAATTCCAAACCACACAAGAAGATGGAGGGGGTGATGTAGGTCTGACTGAACGGATACACAATCTGCACAAAGTACAGAAAAATGTATCTTATCTCCCTCATGGTCATATGAGCCATTATGTATCCTCAGCAGCTCAGTTACACGTTACTTCAATTTTAGGTCAGAGTTAATTAAAGCTAAAGGGCTAACTGTAATGTTTCTCAGACACTTGATAGGAAAGTAACTTTTTAAAGAAACCACAAACATTTCAAATATTGCTTCTGCCCATTGCCATGAGCACAAAGTGGATAGATTCATGACTCTGAGCAAAGATGTTGGCTGCTGGCTACAGTGCACAATAAAATGTATCAGTTGTGGGTGAGGCTGTGCAGAGGTTTTATCCACACAGTCACAGGTTTTCTCCCAGAGTGAACCCTCACCTCCTCACCACACACATGCAGGCACACGCACACGCACACACGCACACACACGCACGCACACACACACACACACACACACACACACACACACACACACACACACCAAGCCTTGCAAAGCAGTAATAGGGATTAGCTTGCAGAACTGTCAAAACATGTGTGAAACACACAGATGAGCGTCTCCCACAAAAAGAGTTTTTTCATTTGGTTCTCTCTTTATCTATCACTCCCTCTCTCTCTCTCTGTCTCTCTCTCTCTCACACACACACCACTGAGACTCTAACTGCAAACTGTGTCAGAGACATAATCACTGAAGAAGTCACTGCAATTACTCCACAAGAGGAAATGTTTTGAACTTTTAATGAGTCTGATCGTTTTTCCAAGCCACACTCCTGTAATAGGGAAAGTGCTGTAAGTCAGACTGAGTTTTTATTCACCAGATACACATCATTTGATCAAGTTAGACATCTTGAGTAGATTCCATTGCTTGACTCTTTCCTTTTACATGGTAATCTTTTTCCTAAAAATTGCTTTCTTTCCCTCAAACAGAAAATACATTTACAGTCAAAACAGTTTGGTTCTATATTTCTATTTTTCGACACAAGCTGTATAAAACCTATGTTCTGAAATTTAGCATGGAGTCCACAAAGGATCAAAGCTTGCTGGGTAATCTGCGCCCTTATCCTGCTTGTTTGCAAACAATAACAGCAGGGTCAGTCAGTCCACAGACCGCAGTGGCCACAGATCCATAATCCAGTGCATGCAGACACACAAACAAACAAGATAAATCAGCAGAGAGCTTTAGTTCTCCAAGAATGTCACAAACTTGCACAAAACTTGGCAGCGCGAGTGCCACCAGGAAATACCAGGCTTATACGGAATGATTGATTTCTGCCTCAGTTCAGCTCGTTCACAGAGCCTTCGGCCAGGAACGACTTCGTCAGGGGGGACTGTTGCACGTAGTTGCTGAAATGTGATAAAATTATGTTGGAAGACTTTAGCACCACACAGTCACATAGTGCTAAACCCATAGATGCCTGTCACACCGGGGCAGTGGTGAAGAGATTTGCTGACAAGTGTTTGCTCTCTCTCCCTGTCTTTGGCCGTCTTACACACAAATTCACTATCACCCAGTGTTTTTCACTTTATGTTTGCTCTTTTCTTTTTTCTTTTTTTTTTTTCGTCTGTCTCTCCATCTCGACTCCTCGCTTGTCGCCGTTGTTCTTGTTCCAGCGTCAGATGCTTCTCCATTAGACGTCAGGGCTGACACACAGGGTCAGAAGGTGCATTCAGTCACACAGAAGCAGACGGACAGTTTCACCTCCCTCCTTGTGCTTGCCCGCCACACAAACTGAGACACACACACACACACCCCCACACACACACATACACACCTCCTTTTTGCTGTCAACTCAGACTCTTACAACTGGGTCCAGCTTCCCCTAATCAGTCTCTGTAAAGGCACTTTGACCAGATCACCGACATGCAACCCAATGTAAAGGGACAGAGAGGAGAAAGGGATCCCCGAACTGAAGCGGAGGATTTTTTGTGTGGGTGTGTGTGTGTGTGTGGCCAAGTGTTATAGCAAACTTCCTTTTGAATCTCACACACAAGCAGCAGCACATCTCTAACAGTTACTGTTATTGTAACGGAGCCAGAAATGATGGCTCTCGTCAGCATTTTGGGTAAAACTTGCTACCATGGTGCTAAAATTCACACAATCTGTACATGTGTGTCAGCGTGAGCATGCTTGCACTTCCACTTCAATATCTCTACCTGGAAAAAATGTGTTGCCTCCAGCTCGGGGTATGTAAGTCTCAGGCAGCAAATTTTGACCATTTGATCACATGGGATCTTGATCTCGTCCACATGTGGACAGACGCACGTATGTCAGCTACTGTGACAGGAAACGAGACAGGAGAGGAGGTTACAATTCATAAAAGAACAACGGCCATGGAGAGTAGAACCCCTGGAGAAAATCATTTTTTCGCAGACGCCTTGACAAAGCACAGTTGCAGCACATTTAGTTGACTTTACAAGTCAAAGTATGGAAACTCTTATTGGCTGATTTCACTAACTTCATTGCGAGCTGGACAAAGTTGAGAGTAACCTTTTTCCCCTTGTGACTTTTTTTTTTTTTTACCACTTGATATGTATATTTTTAAGAAAATGGGATGGGATCAGTTCAAAGTTAAGTTTTGATTTCTTTCTGAAGCTTTTGACAGAGCCCCAGAGTGTGCTGCAGCGAAACCTCACAACCTCAAGTGTAATGGAGTTACTTTTGGGGTGGGGCGGGAAACCTAAAGCTAAATGCTCAAAGCAACCACAGGTCAGGCTGAGCCCAGGCAGCTCCAGCTACATTCACATAATTGGATATGCAGAGTACATAAATGTGGAGCTTTTTGAAACACTATTTAAATAAAGTATGTTGAGTGTTTTGACGCTCACCAGATTTTTTCTTTGACCCCATCTATGTGACTCACAACCTGTGTGCGAGCTACTGTACAGCCGGAGTGAGTCTTTGAAATCGCTCCAAGTGTTGCTGTTCGTAATGTGAAGCCAAGTGCAAGAGAGTTGTATGTTCAGGCCTTTACTGCAAGATCTGCGGTGATTTATGAGCTTCATTGTTAAACACTTTTCTGTCACTTGATCTGTTTGCTGTTTGTGTGTGTGTCTGAGCGTGTGCGCGTCTCTATCGATCAGTCTCCTTGTCTTTCAACATGCAATCCCAAATATGTCAGTGAGGACAGTGAGAACCCATTCTTCCTCTTCATGCTATCTCTCCATCTTTTTGTTGAGGCATGTGTGTGTGTGTGCACGCGCCCTTCTTGCTCATCTCTGTAATAGCCAGGGTCATCAGTTAAGGAGTCAGACCTCACCTCTGTTGAGAAATAGAGAGATAGAAGTTTCAACAAACAGGGAAGGATTTTCCCATATCTCAGTGAAAGATCACATGATAACATTTTTGGGAGAAAAGGTCTTGGCATCTATGTCTGCCTTCAACAGTCATTTTTCTAAAACTTTCACAGAGGTATCTCACTTTACTGGCTTCCAGGGAGCTTGATCGGTTTTGTGAAATAGACTTGCTGATTATCCTGAGATTTATAGTCTCCTCTGTGCACCTCGAGTCTGCTGCACCACAGCAAGAGAAACGTTTATTAGGGTCTCCTTTTTTAATGAGCTGGAACAATTGAGAGACACCATCTAAAAGCGTCTGATATAACAAAGCTGATGGCTGACTGGTTATTGTAATGGATGATCTTGGAAACCATCTGATACATTATCCAGGCCAGTGACATCGTGTAACTGCATATTCCTGCTTCCCTCCTGCTCCGTTTTATGAGTGGTTTATTATTTAAATTGTCCTTCAGCAGAGCGGGCCCCACAAGGTTATTTTCCACAATCCTCCACAGTTATCAACATGAACAGTTCTGACACACAAATTTAAAAACAAGTGAGTAAGGGCTTTTTTTATGGTTCCATCACAGTAAAAGTTCTGGATGTTCTCCTGTAATCAGTTTTACGGACACAGTGACAGCACACAGTTGTTCTCATCTCAGATCCAAATGAAATGAAGCTCAATTAGATGGAAAATATAAACTGATTTCAGCCGTCCAAGTTTATCTGAAGCAGACAAAACAGATCAAGTTCATTTTTTTGTTAGATAGAAAAGTCACTGAAAAATTCGATAACATTTTTTTTTAACCCCTCCTAAATTAAGCATTTCATAACCATGAATAAATACAATTACACAAAATTTATTTATCTAGTAAATGCATGCATTAAAACCCCAAAGGAAAAATAATTACATGACATCCAAAGCACAACCCTTTAAAATAAACAGTAGTCAAAGTTTTATTACTATCGTACAGTTGTAATTATGTGTAGATTAATTTATGAAAAAGTTCAACTCACCTGTGAATGATTTGTACACACGTGTAAACGGTTAATAGGTGGTGGTACAAATTCTTAATGTGCCAAAAAACTAATGTATGAAGTAAAAACAACGTGCACATTATTCATTCAGGGTGGATGACCCAGACTCAAATTAATCCATTACTAATGTTCTTCCATAGCAACTTCTGTATATTTTAGCTGTCCTTGAGCGGAGCACATGATTGGAGCAGTTAGCATCCAGCAGCAGTAGACGACTGGGAGGTGAATTGTGCAGAACTGAAAGAATGTGACATATTGCATAAGACCATGTGTCCCACACAAACCCTGCCCAAATAAATGAAGGTAAGAACAAACTAGTTAATTGTTAAGTACAATGGTGCTTTTCACTAATCCAGTGGGCAGACATGCTACTGTACTGTGTTAATGGAAGAACGGCAGTCTCACATTGGCAGCAGGGCAACTGTTCCAAACCACTTCATCTGTCCTCTTCCAGTCTGGTTACCATATACCTATGCTAGTTTTGGACAACACAAAGTTTGGAATAAGAAAAGCATAATTCCCTACCCTCTCTCTTAATCACTCACCGTGTTACTGTGTGTGTCTCTCTCATGCACATTACCCCACACATACCAATTTGCACAGATGAAAAATGTCAAAGTGAGACCACCTGGCTATTCCATGCCTGGTCAGAGGAAAATCCTCCCGTCTTCATCAATGAGGCGCAGTGTGCGGAGCGTGCTCTGTCCCGCTCACATATCACAGCCATTAGACAGGCATGTGTTGGGCCGGCTCCAGGGCAGTGCCTGCTGCTACGCTCACTGAAGTCCCATTCAAGGTAATCTACACCAATCCAACCAATTTCACAAGTGCAAAAATGTGTAACAAGGAGAACTTGAAATATTATTGCACTGTTCAGACCCCTGGGTAAATTCAGTGTGGAAAGCTCTATTTTACAAAACCCGAAAAGCTGTTGTGTCGAGTTTGAAGACACTGAAACGTACATCAGGGCTTCTTAAACTTTTCCACCCAGTGACTTGGCACCCAACCTTATTCAAATATGCTCGTATTGGCAAATAGGTAGCCACAGGAAACAGTATTTTAATAAAAGAGAAACAAAGTAGAAACTGAAACTGAAAAAACAATATTTTATGATATTTTCACATAAATTGCTGATTCAAAATTAGACATATTTCATCCTCTGCTCCCCTAGAATTTCATGAAATTTCTTCACAAAATGTCTTACACGCGAGGAAGAAAAGAAAAGAGATCACACGTGCAACATGTCTGTCAGTGAAATTGTGGAAAGTGATGACTGATGAGTAGATGCTCCATGACAGGTTTTTCTTTTCATTTTAAAGAAAATTTTAACACAGAATGAAGTTTAATTTGTAGACACAGTCTCGCTTATTTTACAGTGACCGCAAAATAATTCTTAGCCATTGCCTTAACATTGTCACTGCCAAGATGTTCATTTAAAGCAGCTTTAATCACAGCAGAACAAGTGTGTGAAACAATGTGACGATATGAACAGAGACGCTTGCAGTGATGAACCTACGGAGAATTATCAGCTGATTGTGCAGCTCCCCTCGGCTTTAGTGTCAGCTCACTGTTTATCTGTCCTGCCTGCAACTGTTCTGGTCCACTCTTGCTGATTTTTTGGATTTTAACAACGCCTTCCATGCGGCAGGTCAGTGGTCTCGTCTGATTCAGGTCTTTTTTTGTATATGTTGGAAATGACTGTTGTCTCCTGTGTCCTCTGTCAGCGTATGGTTGTCTTTTTTGTGGGCACACACAAACGCCCATACAGAGAGACACACCAACATTTTCCACTCATTTTGTCTACGTCATGGGTGACTTATGGAAACACAAAGAATAACTGAAACATAATGAAAACAGTTGCATGTTTTTGCATGTGTGCATGCATATAAATGCCTCCGTGTGCGTGTACCGGACGTGACCCCAGTGACACGTGATTGAGAGATTCAGAGATCCGCACGGTGTTTAGATGTAGAGAGAGAGCTGCAGGCTCTAAAGTGTGAGCCACAAGTCCTGGTTGTAAACAGACCTGTCTGACTGAGGTGAGAAAACAACTGGAGCAGCTGTGGTTCCCTCTATGGGAGAAACAGACTCTTCAAAGTGCCAGCAATCGTACAATACAAGCTGTGTGTGTATGTGTGTGTTCATGTGTGTGTGTCTCTGTGTACTGTGTCATTTTAGATTAGCAGGCTAAACCCAGTATTTACTGTAATTAATCTAAATCCATCCAGATGGGGAATGGTTTCAGTTTCATCTACTACAACGAAGAGCTATTAGACTCTGTATCCTCAGGGTCTTTTCTCTCATCCTTTCTTTCTTTTCAGTGACAGTACATGTGTCCTTCTTGTGACAGCAGATTTGAGGACAAGCTCTGAGTCACAGGCCAGCTGTTCCTCCTACCTCCTCCCTAGATTTTGGTTCTCTCTCGGTGCTGACAGGTTTCTCTTTCTCTTCCTCTAGCCACTTCTTCTTGTTGGTGCTGAAGAGCTCTCTTGATCTTCTTCTTCACCATCACTAACCCTGCCTGTGATTGTCACTGTCTCCACCTTCATTTTCAGGGTCACTGCTCTGATTATTGTTGCAGTCTGGTAACACTTTCTGCCATTCGACAGCTATAATTTCCCCAAAAACTCCTCCCTTCCTGTACCCTGACTGCTGTCATCCTGTATATTCGGCTTTTTATAGGACTAATTGTTTCCATTGGATACGGTACATTATACATTAGCCATGGTACTGTGGACCTATGAACATACAGTAACCACTTTGTCCTGTCTTTCCAAAATTTCATATGCTCACGACCAGAGACACATCTTAATAAACAATATTGGTTCAGTTATTTTTCTCACTTATGAGTCCCACAAACTCAGACAGACACTTTGGTTCTGACAACTGTCTAGAAAACCTCATTGATTAGATCGATCATCACAGCTGGAAAACGAGCCTGCATGTCTATAAAGACTCATTCTTTCACCGCGGACCCTTAAAGTGGAATCTTGGCAGTATGCGAACCCCTGCACAGCTACAGAACCACATTGAATAACCTCTTTTCATATTCTGCAAGATCCCAGACAAATTTATTAAGGTCCATTCTTTGTGCCTCCAGATGAAATGGTCTCATTGTTGGCTCCTACAGTCGAACCATCCCACAGTTTCTATGTATTATCCTGTTTCTCTCTTCTCCATAAAATGCAAACCAGCTTTTCCAGCATGTGAACAGTGATGCTGCCGGTGCCAAAACATTATAGCACAAATCCGTCTCCCCTCACCCTCTCATTCCCACCATGCTCTCACCTCTCTTTTCCCTCCTTTACTCCCTGAAAATGTTAAATAGATTTCTGGTGAGGGCTGACAAGTGCGTTAGTTTGTCTCCATCACCGTAAGGAGGTGATGGGACATTTGGAGGACGGTAAGAGCTCATGTTCCTTTGAGTCAGAGAACAGGAGAAGGTGCAATTTCCTGAGTCTAAGACCCAGGTGGGCTCTAAAAATAATCTGGGCTCGCTCTTACAGTTTGGAAAATGACTGGCTGATTAAAGATACCTAAGCCAAGAACGTCTCTGATCTGGTGTGGGGCCACCATGTGTAACTCGGTGGGTAAACCATGGCACTGAAATGGCCACATTTATGGATCATCATGATAGGGCTAGCCCAGGGAGGGAGGAAAAAGGCGAAATCTTAAAATAAATTTCTAGGATGATGCAGGAATCAGGAGGAGAGGGGGAGTGGCGGGAGAAGACATTACCTGGTGTAATTAGACGTAGCGAATCTTGGGAGCTGGTGATCACACACATGTGCAGCTACACACTCTCCTGTAATTAGCAACATTTCTGCGTTTGGCCCGGGCCAGAACTCAACACAGGGCAGGAAGGCCGTCTTGAGCATAGAGAGCACAAAGTACTTCAAAGAAGCAGAAGACTGGCAAAGACAGAGAGATGACTGGGGAGATAGAGAGGGAGAGGCAGCACATGAAGGGAAACAAGGGAAGAAGAATATCTCTCTAAATTGCACTCCAGAGAGAGAAAGGAGACACAGAAGAGGGGAGGAAAACTGAATGCGCTGCATGCTGAAGTTATTATCCTCTTTCTCTTTTTCACGTTTTTTTCTTTGTTCTTTCTCTGTATCCAAACATCATGTTTCTTTCTGTGCTCTTGTGAGAATTGATGTTCATGCGATTAGCGGATGCTTTTGGGTAATTTATTTTCGTATCCAAGAGATTTTTCTTATTATTAAAAAAAAACAAAACAAAAAAAAAAAACAAAAGAGGAGTTGAAATTCTGAAATTACCGTAAATGTTAATGAGCATGTCTGTCCTCCTGTCTGTCTCTGTTTTTCTCTCACACACACTCACACACTTCAGCTCCTCTGATTAAGTTTGAATAAAGTAGCCAGCAGTTCTGGGAAGAAGTGGGCAGGGTTCTGTTCTGTGTGGCTGCTTCCAAGTATCTGTGATAATACAAACCCTGTGTGTCTGTGCGAGCCTCTGTGGGTGTTCACCGCCACATCATTGTGTGTCCGTGTGTGCACGTATTCATTCATTTATTTGTGCTCACAAGCTCGTGTGCATGTGTGCATGTGTGTGTGAGTGTGTAATGAGGCCTGACGTCCAGCGTCCAACAGAGAGTGCAGCAAGTGTTCATTATTTCATTTTAAAAAGCCGGCAAGCTGTCGGGAGTTGCTGTCACTGAGTTTGGTCGTCTTTGTTTCATACTTTTTGTTTTTCTGTTCCTCTCAGAAGGGACATTAACAAGCCTTTATATCGGGGAGGAGAAGAGTCTCTCCATGCAGGTGTACAACTAAATTAAATGCAAAATACTTGCGAGAAATCTACTTACTCCAGGTTCCTTTCAGAATAAGTTTGATAACTCAAATGTGCTGACTTGTCAAACAATGTATTCAGTATCCTTGGCTCACGTTCTCTGGCTTTTCCCTCTGAACCGAGGCACTGTTTCCCTTTAATTGTTCAAGTGTATGTTTTGATTAAATCATTAAAACATTCATTGTGGCACTGACATCGAAAATGGCGGTTTATTAAAAACAGGCAAAAACAATCCTGTTGGATATATTAAGTTCCTTCAGCATTTTTGTCCAGATGATAGAATAATACAAGCCCTTCTGTTCTTTCCGTTATTAGTCTCAAGTTCTGCCCTTTTTATGTTGCTCATTTCCCAAAACGCTGATGCATGGAAAAAGAATTACAGATATTGTGTATCAGATAATCAATCACTGATTAAGTTTCTCTTTATCTGAACTATTTTTTTTAACAAACACCCAAACCACAGCTCTAAATATTAATGTTGCTCCACGGAAAAGGGATAAACTTGACTTTATCGTATCTTCTCGTCTTCCTTTTCCCAGTTTTTGTTCCTTTCCATTCCTCTGCCTCTGTCTGTCAGTGTCCACCAGAGGGGGCAGTGGGCATAGTTGATCTTTGGCCCCTGGCTGACCTGTCCAGCTTAGAGGACTGTGGATCTGAAGTCCCACTTCTTCCTAAAACACAAAAAGATCTTGATACCGCTGTAATAGTAGATCTGCATATTATGCCTGATGCATTCGGGAGCAAATTAATCTATATCTATATGTGTTTGTGTGTTCAGTTTGTGTATATTTAATCTGAAACGCTCTGTACTGTATGTAAGCAGTGCTAGGTCATACCTGCTACTGCTAACTGTTGAGGAAGTGTGTGCTGCTGATGGAGAGCTGGGTGACAGGCTGTAGCGTTGGCCCTCAGGACTCAGCCATCTGCTCTGCCATCTGAAGGCAGGAAACTGGCTGGCTCCATCTCACTTTCTACTATAAACTCCACCGGCCTGTTCTGTACTTCAGCCACAGCGAGAAATAAGCTTCCCAACAGCCTGAAATTCTGCTCTCACTGTGGGCTACAACAAGGCACACTTGGCACACGGCCTGAAGCCTCACTTTCATTTATGATTACAGTCATTTTCATATGGTGAGAGCGAGAGCAGCGTTACTGTCTGATTTAATGTAGGAGACGTGCATTAGTCTGTTTAGCTCTGGAAAGTGATTACTTGGCATTATGAGGCTCATTTTATGAAAGTTAAGGAACATTTACTATGACAGTAATAGAAAGTGTTTTCTGGCCGACCAGCTGTACACCTGGTGTTTCTTGTTGCACGAATGCCACAGCTCCTCGGCAGCAGATCAGCACGGACCTACCCTCAGTCTTCATTCGAAAAGAGCCGCGTCCCCCTCTAAACAAATAGCGGCCAGATAACTGGCAGCCGGCGTCGCTGGATGTTTGACAGAATAAGTGCATTTTAATCTGTGCAGAGACTTGGCTGCGAAAAGCAGATCCACTGCCAAACAGCACATCAGACCTTTTTTTTTCTTCTTTTTCCTCTGTCTTTTTCTTTTCTTTCCCCTGACAGCCTCATTTTTCTTCTCTCAGTAGGACGACTGCTGGTGGTGGTATCATTACTCTCCACTATATTACAGGGTACTTTATCACGGGGCTCACTCCAACAGCTTTCATGCTTGTTGCTGTCACTATCACTGACGGGGCTTTACTGTGCAAAGTCCTGAAAGCTCATAAATTCTGTATGTTTAACAAGTCAACCTTTTGTATCTGGTGTCTCACTGCGGGCTGTGGCGCTGCCAATATTTTCACAACACCATACCGGGGCAGGAGCTCTCTGTACACAAAACACTTAAAAGCCCAAACTGTCATCCACTGAGTGAGAACTCTTTTGTATCAGCTTCGCTCTCCTCCGTTCACCCCAGTGTTCATTCAAGATGCAGTGGACATGGTTGACGCTCAGTCCTTTTAAAATCACCTGTTATGTAAGAAGAACACAGTCTTCTCTCTTTATCTCCCTCTCTCTTTCTCTCCCTCTCTCCCCTATCTCTCCTTCCTGGCAGCAAAGACTAATGCAGCGTCATCTGCCTCCTGGCAGGACCCTCTCGCTTCATTATTGGAATGAGGCCCCTTTTTTTTCCTGTCATGTTTT
>OMNW01008189.1:9414-20058 GCA_900303245.1 Selene dorsalis
GTCAAATAATTCAAAAGCAGACAATCTATGGTGTTGACTTCAATAAGAAAGTATCTGATTATATTATAATATATTATACTTTCATCATGAATTGTTCAATAATCTTTTTTCCCATAACAAAGACATTGATGTGTCAAAAAATGATGTAGTAAACAGTAAGTGTTTAAATATTTCCGTTTGATCAAAAAAAAAAAAAAGGATGTTAAAAAATAGAAGGGTCCACAGAATCTCTGCATATTATCATAGATGGAAAAAAAGAAATGAAATGACATAAACTGTGTCTTCAAGTGATGACATAATCCATAAGTCCTCCTTTCACTGAATGGCTGCTGTCATTCCTGCTCCTCCATGTCCGGATCATCTTGCCGTGGACTCCCATGAACGCACCGCTGACGGAGCTGGTCTGGACCAAGCCGCTGGGTGCATTTTAATGCTTTCACAGCTGCAGGAGCTCAGACGACATACGACACGACTGCAGCAGCAGAGCATCTGACTCATTTCAAACACAATGCCACTAAGAGAAAAGACGAGAGCGTGGCACTGTCCGGACAGAAGCCCAGCGGCTGAGAGGGAAAACCACAAAACTGAAAAGTTCATGACAAAAAGTGAGGTCACCTAACTGGTACCTAGCTGTTTTCAACAGATATGTTCATTTAAAGCCATATGAAGCCAACCACTAAAAACAGTGGTGTGGACATCGTTACACTGCTGAGTGAGTGAGTTGACTCACCCTTAGACAGATGTGTCTGTGTTTAAGTGGTTAACATGGTTCCCACACCATCACACAGTTGCCACAGAACAGAATCTGGTCCATGCAGCTAAATATAGTCTGTCAGTGAATGATTATTAAAATGCACAGTGTGCCACGTAAGAAGGATTTTGTGCCAGAGCCAGCTGTCGTAAGAGGTTCCAAGTATTTTCTGCACAAATGTATTTAGTGCACCACCTGTAAAACATAAAACTACAGCTGAGGCCCACAGCATTTCAGACAGATCAGCACCTTTCTGGCATAACACTAACAACAGGGATGAGGGGATTTATTCCAGGCTTCTACTCCATTTATTTGTTTCTGTATCTGTAACAGAAAATTAGGATCATACTGTAGCAATGATTGACTCGCGTCGCAAGGCTTGGTTTCCAATAGATTTGCTGATGTTGTGTCTTACCAGAGTGCAGTGTTTTATCCTCTTACATACCTGGGTGTTTTGCTTAAAATGAATAACATCAAACCATACGCTTGAAAGCTACAACATTTTTCGTTTGAAAATCACTTTCATAAAAACTTATTTGAAAGCAGTTGACTTTAAAAGCTCATTCTTGACCTCGACCAAAACTACTCAAATGTTCGCATTCAACATATTTATCAATAAATGTTATGATGATTAAAAGGAAAGTCTGAAATGTAAAAACATTTTTTCATCAGCTACAGGTGGACTAAAATGTTTATAGTTTTCTTTGACTAAAACAAGGCTCTTCAGAGTTTAAGTGGACTAAAAGTTGACAGAAAATACAAAGGATGAGTACTATTTAAGGATAACTAAACACTACAACACATTCACCTCTTGTTGATGAGTACGCTCACACAATGAACAAGGCAACTTAGGTTGAGATTAGACTGTCAGAGTCCCCTACAGCTATAAAGACAAACAGACGCTTGATGAATGGAGCTGTTTGTTAACTCTGTCATAGATTAGCGTATCGTGATTATACGCAATGGCACAGACGGTAGGTCCAGCTCAACACAATACAAAGTTAAACAGTGACGAAGAAAGAGGAAGACAACCTGTTGTTTTAGCTGTCAGAGCCAATGGTTTTGCATAATCCAGAATCATGAAATAACCAGAAATCATTATTTCAATATCACTGAGTATCCCTTAAAAAAAAGAGACAGTTACATGATATTGTGGCTGTAAATTGTCTGAAATGTGCACATTTCATGTCATGTGTGTGCATATGCAGGCATGTTAACACACTGACACGTGTGACTGATTTAGCTCTATTTCAATTTAGTTTATGAGCATTTGTGTCCAGTGATCAATCCGGAGAATACAATTCAATAATGAGATGAGAGAAAAAAGGAAATAATTCATTAAGAAAACGAATTAATTGATAAAAAAGAACAACAAAATGGCTAATTATTTTCTTTTCGTGGTTATCTTTTTCATGCTGCAGTTCATAAACACTATTCCCCTCTGGTGTTTATCAGACATAATAAATATCTGTGTTTTCACTGTGAACAAAGCCCTGGAGGTGGCTGGTGAGCTAAACACAAACAGACAGGGAGAAACACTGCCCAGCTGGATAAGTGACAGACAGAAAGATATTATTTAAGATTTTATTTCTTTTACTGACATCAAACTCGAAGAGAATGTGTTTATGTGATGAATTCATTCTCAGGGTGTCTTGTTTTTTCTTTCTCTTCTCATGACCAGATGGGTAGACATCCACTTTGACGCAAGGTGGAGGGGGATTCTTTCAGGAGCTACTGAGGGCCCTATACCTGGGTTGACTAATACATCAGGCCTCTACTATGGAGAAGCCCTTTAAAGAATCCTTTCTTGTGATCTGAATCAGCACCTTGAGAATCAATATAATCCAATCTCCCCTACATACACAAAAACTGCACACACAGGTAAACATATAGAGAGAAATTATGATGAAATAGGGAGTAAAAACTCACCTTTCCTTTCACAAAGTGCCTTTAAATCATCCGCACAGGTAATAGGTTCTGGAATTGATTTTACTTTCATAGTAAAGAAAGCAATTCAGTGCTGGTTTAACTACTGTCCTTTCCTCTAAGCTCCCATTCACCATACAGCAACCAGTGGTCCAGTAACAACAGTGCATGGGATCATGAGCATTCACAATATGTGTGTACAGCTGTGTGTGTGTGGAAGTGCTGCAAATGTGTTTGTGTGTGAGGTGAGCTCATCCATAAATGAGTGTATGTGAAAGACAGAGAAAAAGCATAATCTGCCAGTAATGGAACATGAAACCGAGCAGAAAATTGCAAAAAGAAATGATTCCTGGGGAGGGTGTCAGCTCTGATGAAATAAAGCCCTTCATGTGTGGCTTAATAAAGGCGGGCAAAGAGGCTAATGCCCTCTGTAATGACACCTTTATTTTGATACACGTAAACCAGAAAAAAACACTGGCACACACACACACACACACACGGCTGGAGCACAGCCAGATTTTCAAAAGTGGCCTCAAAGTTAATTAGCAAACAATCAGTTACTTTCTATCAGCAGGCCACTGTAGGTAGGTGGGAGCATTTTATAAATAAAGCATAAAAATTTTAGCATTAGGCATTTCATCTCACGAAGTTGTTGCAATTTATCACAATAACCACAACACACACACACACATGTTTTCCAGAGTCGAGTAAATGCTCCACTTGTCCGCATAGTTTAAGGACACAATTACATTTGGACATTTCATAGGGAACACAAACATTATCATATGCAGGGACTTTGCCAAACGTTTGGGTTTAGTGATTTGATTAATTGGATTAAATCAATTCACTAAACTGAAACTGTGATTTCTGATTCAGGGATCATGATTCAGTTGTCTCATGATGTGAATCTCATGATGTGAGTCACGTTTGCAGCTAACATGATGGAGAAAGTCTAATCTAAATCTTATGTTGTTCATATTCTGATGTAAATACACTGATAGTCTAATGTTTTGTATTTGATGCAGATCAGCAGGCGGAGTAATTTCCAGTTGTTATGTTAGCAACGACAAGCTAACACTAGCCTAGGACAGTGAACAACAGCTCTTAGATTGAGTCCTTGCAACATTAGTTGGTTACCACTGTTACAGATTCCGATTTTAGAAACCTTCAGCAGGTTCTGCACTCCAGTGGAGACTCAGTGTGTTGCTTCCTACCTTCTCAAACATCATCTCTGAAAGTTGGTGCAAGATGGCGTCATGACACACCATTTTCTTTACAGGAGAGACTGCGGCTGAATCCAGATGTCTGGACTTTCACACCTGAAACAGGGAGTGCCGGTGCCAGCCAAAGCCACTTTTTCCACTTTATATTCTCTCTTCAAGGGGGTTTTGTGTAGTCTTTCTGCTCTGGCTGACTAGAGAGTCTGCTCTGTCTGGTTATGCAGACATTACCAGACTCTATTTGCTGCCAAACAGATGCTGCAAGTTTTGACACTACAAGTTTTGTCAACAGACGAGGAAGGTAGAACTTTTAAATGCCCATAGAGAACTCGATAAATATCATATGGAGGAGAAACATTGTACTGAAATATATTTTAAAAGCTGCAATACAGTAATCATGGGCGTTTGTAGACTTGTAGTCTTGAAAGAAAACCAGACTGAAAAGAGCGTCAAGGGTAAAATTTAATTTAAATTAGGATTTGATCTTAGATTAGACTTTGACTGAGTCACGGATCACCACTCTCCCTTTTGGATGACTTCACGTCCTTGATGACTTGATGATGATTCTGGGGATGGCAAAACAAACTATTCTGGATTTAATTAAAAAAAAAAAAAAAAAAACAGGAAATAATTTCCCGAACTTCTGTGAGCAACTACGCTCTGACTTTCATAGTAAACGTGAAAGGAGTCGGTCACCTGGCAGAGAAGGTGGAGGGTGCAGTCTATCACCTGCTGGTCTGTCACTGAAAACACCCAAATATACTGTGAATAGTTAAATATAAGTATAATAATGAGTCCTTTCATCGGTGGATCACAGGCTCAATCACCTGCCTGTTCGCGACGTTGCTGCTACACTGTGACTGAAGACATCTATTATTTAAATGATAGTCTTTGAGATTGCTACTTTAACCTAGCTGTGTTGTGTTTAAAAGTAGCTGTTGATTACCAGAGGGATTTTTTGAACAAACTTCTCTTCTTGGACTCATGTAAACAGTGATTCATCGCTGATTATGAGAACTTCTACATAAACATGTTGAATCATGGGCGTAGCTGTGGATAATTTGCACATTTGCACATTTTTTGAACATTTTCCCACCCACTGTGCCCTGACTCTATTTTAAACTAGCATTTAATTGAAATTAAATTAATTAAATTGACGTGGCATGTTATCATTTCAACTATGGCTAAATAATATGAAAAAAAAAAAGCTTAGCGAATTTCAATATCAGTCACAATTTCAGTTAGAATGGTATCATTTTCACAGAAAAACACAACTATCAGATGTGATCAAGATGTGAAAAATGCAGGCTCTGAAATTTGGATAATATTTCGATTCATTTTTCAGTCCTATTTTGAAAACAAAGAAAGTTTGTAGGAGCATAAAAAAAAGTACAAAGAATTTACTGACCTGTAAAATAAAGTGTTACAAACAGGGCCCATCTTTCACTCACAGCTTGGACTTGCCCTTGCAAAAAGACAGAGAACAGGACGATTAACTGAAAAAGTGCCACCCACAGATACGTCCTGTTCAAAGGTTAAACGTTTGGAGCCTCCGCTACATTTGTAGCATCTGCCATGGCTGATCGGTATGGGGGGCACGCTGCTATTATGTTGCACTACATGGGGTCTCCGCTCTTTTAACTCTCCCTCTGTCTCCTCCTGTCTACACAGTGCCATTAGTCTTGATGGGGCAGCAGGAATTGGCTCAGCAGGGGGAATATGACTTGACATTCCTGGTGGGAGAATTGGACAAAACTATATTTAACTGCTATCATCACTTGACCTGCCCTTGACCACCACTGCTCCGATGAATTTACCAAATGACCCCATGTCAGGAAGATTGGTTGCGCTGGAGAGCTCCCGTGTGAATTGCTGAAAAGCGTGTAGCCATGTGCTGGACTCTGTCAACCTACTTTGAGTAAATACAGGTTGAAAACAAAAAGCAAAAGGATTGTTTGCAACCATCTGGCAGTGGCAGTCTTTTTTTTTTTTTTAATAGCGCCAGACGCAACTCATATCGTCCTGACGGGATTCCAGCCAGCCAGCCAGTCCTTCAATGGTGTGTGGCGAAGCATAGATAAAACCTTATTCTAATGCCCAAGAAGGAGAGATGGAGAGAGAGAAAGAGGAGAGAAGAGGAGGAGTAAAATATTGATGAGAAATGTGAGGCACAAAAATAGAGCGGTTCTGCATCTCTAATGAAGGGCAAAGGACGCACACAGACACACACACACACACAAAGCAGGGTATAACATTAAAGCATATGAGTAAATCACACACACAATCATGGGCACATGCACACGCACTTTGGTATTTTCGTGCAAAACCATGAGTCAGCACAAAAAAATCCCATCCACTTCCCAGAAGAGCTTTTTAACAGTCTAAAATAGTAACTGGCTATCTTCCAAATCTTTGTACTGTAATATATTCTGTGCAGCTATCAAAAAAAAAGTACCCTCTTTCATTATCTACAACCAGAGGTCAACTCCATACACAAGTGCCAATAGACAACATCAGGCAACAAAAGACACACATTCATCCATCAAGGTCTTGGAGGTCTCTATAGAACCAAAAGAACCACAGTGGAACCAAAGAAAAAGTGTGAACCATGTTAGAAACAGGGTAGAAAACCCAAACACGAAAAGGCAGGCAACAGAAAGTAGCTGCTGTCAACATGCGTTCAGCACACATACTTATCTGTTAGCACTTGCTCATCTAACATCTGCAGCTGCTCCGTGAGTTGTAGTTAATAGGACCCAGCCGGCAAAATGATGCAATATGTAGTAAAACATAAAGAAAGAGAGAGAGAGAGCATATTTGGAATGAAAAGAGAGAATTGAAGAACTTACAGCGCAGAAGACAGGAAAGCCCAAATACCAATAAATGTTAACACAGACAACACATTTAAAGACACCACAAACCAAGTGAGCAAAGTATGGACGCACACGTACATACACACACTTGTAAAAATGAACAGATTCAAAAGAAAACACAGAGGTGTCCACTATTTTGCAGCGAGTCACACACATGCATGTAGATGATGAATGTGGAGTCTCTGGTGGAGAGGTGACACTAGGAGAAGTATCAGTCTTATTCAGTAAGGTGACGTGTATATCAGCGTCTATCAGTCTCTGTCTCTTCTTCAAGCTTGGTTTTTTCAGTAAGATTTACACTAAATAATGAGCTTTAAGTTCTGTTAAGTTTCTTTACTTAAAATATCCAACCTGTAATGATGTGTTCAACTTTAACAGACTCTTTGGGAGTTGTTTCTAACAAGCGCTGTCTGTACTGTAATCCTCGTCTTTATGTTCAATCATAAGCAGTGTTATGAGCAAACAGTTTGAATTTGACAGCAAAGGTGAAAAAGAAAAACTGGCATAACTGGACTTGCACTTACCTAGTCACTCTGACCACTTAAAGCACTTTACACTGTTTGTCACATTCACCCTTTCATGCAGTGCTTGAAGCTAACCATTCACACAGTGTGGGTTCAGTGTCTTGCAAACATCAACATGCGGCTTGGAGAAGCCGGGAATCGAACCACTGACCTTCTGGTTAATGACCGACCCGCCCCACCTCCTGAGCCAGAGCCGCTGAGTTCTGTAAACTTGTGACCGCTTTGCCATAATGTTGGCTCATCAGGTTAGGTCCTCACCTCAGTGGGGTGGCAGTGGTGTTAGGCTGCTCAGGAGGGAGCCAGGTGCAGGGTGCACACTGAGTGAAGTGGATGAGAGAAAACAGTTTGAATTCTACACCTGATCTGTCCAAACATATTCATTATTTTTTTGTTTACAATCACGCAATAGTAAACATGTTTTGGCGTCGTCAAGCAAGCATTTGGAGCCTCTCACGTCACTTACCAGCTGACATCAATCAAGTCAGTGAGGGTCCAGGGCTTAGATGAGACATTGAGACAGAGACGGAGAGACAGACAGAGACACTGCAGACTAAGTGAGAGGAAAAACAAGGATCTTCTGGAAGTAGGCTACTGCTACAGCCACAACACACTGCAAGTGAACAGGACAGGTTTATTCTGCAGTTGTGATTAATTGTGACTGATCACACGTTGTAACTTGTTCAAACTTCATCTAGTGAAAAAAACAACATCACAGGGGAGCAAAAACAGGCAAATGCTTACGTGGACTACGGCAGCGAAGAGTAGTCAAGTCAAATCAAGGTCATCTTTATTGTCCTGAAACGGACAATTTGCATTGCAGCATGTGCAAGCTGTAGTGCTTGACCTAAAAAGACAACAGACACCAGAACAATAAACTCAACAGCGCTACAGCGATTAAAGGTCGAACATCAAAGCCACAATAAAATCTATACAAGAAACACACTCTTGTGCCAGTCACATTGTAACAACAGTTTTGCCATGATATATTATTGAACATCGACATAACATCTGGATCAACATCATCACAGTGAAATGCAACCCCTTAGGAAAAGGCACAAGTTAATAAACAAGTAAATAAATGTGTGTGTGTGTGTGTGTGTCTACCTCATTTTCCCTGCATTAAGGAGGGTGATGGCTGTGGGAGTGAATGAGTGTTGGTATCCGTCAGTCTTAAAGAGGAACTATGCAAGTCTGGTTGCTTTTCCTCTGTTTTGCTAACCCTCCTCCTGGCATGTGCATTTGTTTTCAACGAAGCTGGTGAGAAAACAATCAATAGAGCAGTGGATAACGTTATATGTGTTACAATGTATATACCTGTGTAGTCTTATCTGTCATAAACAAGAGATTACGGGTCACAGGGTGCGTTTGTGTCACGGTGCTGCCAAGTTGAGAGCTGGTTGGTTGGAGGCACTGATCTTGCGAGGTTGGTTTTCAGCTAGGAGACACTAGGTGAAAGTCAGAGAACCTCCATTCTCCCTGTAACAAGTTACAAGTCATTTACTCTGAAGCTGTTTAATTAAGGTAAAAATGTTGCATAGTTCCTCTTTAACTGAGGGGAATCTGAAATCTCCTGATGAAGAGAGTGGTCTGGGATTTGCACTCTTCACCACCTGACTCCTATACAAAACAGACAGGTTACTCTGCTGGACACCAATGATTGTACTGCTGACTTCACTATTTTTAACAGAGCATTCTTGTATTTAGTGCTCAACCCACCAAACTAACAGATGAAAGAAAATGGTAGGAGACGCTACCACAAACACATCTGTCCAAAATAAATGGAACAACTTTTTCTATTCTCTTCCCTATACCAACACAAACTGACTCCTCCTCTCTCTTCTATGCACACACACACACACACAACACACACACACACATTTACTGAATACCCAGTGGAAGACTCCTGTCCAGCATGGCTCCCTATGCTGCTATAAATCAGACAGCTTTCACAGACTCACCACCTGGCAAACAACTGATAGGGAAAGAAAAAGGAGCAGGGCCCAAAAGAGCAAAAGCAACATTAGATGGGGTCTAATGAAACAACAGATACAACAGAAGAAGAAGAGAAAAGGAGGGAAAGGGCACCAACAGAGAGCTGATAACGGATGAGTACACAGGGCAGGACAATTTTAGAATTTACATCCATTTCCCTCACAGCACTCACAGTTCAGATTACCACCAAGAATATTACATGTGCTCATGTCAAGAAAATTATGCACTCATACACTCCTTGTGAGTGTAATCATACTTTCTATGCTTCCTCTTGATTGAAAAGGATGCTCAAGCCATAGTAATGAATATTGATCCCCTTAAGGAAATTCTCTTTTCAGTTGAGATTCAGTGCTTTGCTCAAGGACTCTTTAGGGGAGCTGGGTGTCTACCAGAGCTCAGGTCCTTGGTTTGAAGGATGGTCTCATTACACGATACCCCCACCCAACTGCCTATATGACATCGTCACATTTCAGAGTGGTCACTCCTCTTTAAGCCTCCCGCGATGACTGCAGTGCATGTTTACAGACTGTGCCTTCTTGATGGGAGTGCTGCATTCAGGCTCTGCAGGGGTGCTCCCCTTGAGCTGCCAGAGCTGGAGCTGCTCTTGTAATTTGGCAGATTTGTATTAAATCAAGGACTAACTATGAGGGCACCTTTTAATTCTGTACAAGAATGAATTTCATTACATGTGGTTATTAATTTCAAAATCAAAACTGCAAGGCTGCAGTGCATTGAAATCCTTCCTAAATCTCCCTAAAGCTCCAACGCTGTACACTTGCCGGTATAACAGAATACATTTAGTCTCTCAGCTCTCCTGACATAGTGACTTCAAAGCCTTTCCTTGGAGGAGAGCTAACAGTATAATTAAATCTAGACAGACGATAGGAGAGCGAACGCCTGCTAAATGGCCATCTTATCTCCCCTGGCCTGACAACCTGTCAAACCTTCTCCTCCATTTGTACATAATAGGATGGCGGAGGCAATGACAACACAATGATAGGTAACTGTGAGGAGGTGGATGTGGAAATTGTCAGAAGCGACAGTGAGGTGAGACAGATGGATGAAGTCCTGGTTTGTTTAAATCAGAGCTTGAGAGGCGGAGGACAAGAAGGAACATTCTTTCTAAACACATTTTAAAACTCAGCCCACCTGGTTAATGGAGGACGTCTTCACCGGAAAACTACGGAGCCCCTCTGGTGACATTATTATCTCGTGGCCACGAGATAGTTGATGCGTGGCCACGACATAATTCACCTTCCGTCGCAGGATGGTTGTCTACATGGAGATGTCTGTTTTAAAGTGATGCTGTTTATTATTTGTGTTGGTTATGGTACTGTGGTCAAGCCTCTGCAGTTTTT
>OMNW01008190.1:0-20153 GCA_900303245.1 Selene dorsalis
GAAAAAAAAGAATGAGACAGGCTTTATGTGTGCTTGCTTGTTACGGTCAATCTCTCCACTCCTCCCTCCCTCTATCCCTTCAGCCCCCTCATCTTGAATCCCTTTACTGTACTTTACCATGGCTTGTGCTTGGGTGTTTTGGTTATACCCCATCTACACCATTGTGTTTCATCTCGCTGTCCTTGCCCAAACTCAGTCTGCTGAACGATGCCATGTTGCGCCGTACTCTTTATATTATTTTCTAAATTTCCATCCCATATATCGTAATGTTCCATGCTGTGTTCTATCTGTTTGCTGAAGTCTGTTCCTAACCCAAACAGTCTGAGCCACACTGTGGTGTACTGTGTTTGTACCAGACACCTACTGTATTTGTAGGAGTCTGCTAGACTCCTGGTTAGATCATACTTCACTATGCTGTGCTGCGCTGTGCTGTGTGGCTGCTGCCTGTGCCAGTGATGGCGTTTGGTGCCACATGCGAGAGCTAGCCTATCTATCAGTGAGCTGTTGGGACTGTTAGCTTGGGATGTAACGCACTGTAGTTTAACTGTGACTCCTTCTCCTCAGCCTCACTGTTCCACTCTGAATCCAGCTGCCAATTTCAACAGGGGGAGATGCCTGTGTATCGAGCAGCAAGCCAGCTCACAGAAATCGGTTAAAGTTTAAAAGGAAAATCTAGGTAGAAAAAAAAGAAGAGTTTTTTTTTTCTATGCAGCTGTGATTTGTTAATCTATAGTTGTGCTTTTGAGAGAGTGTTATCTTTTTCGACGAAGGCTTCCTCTCATTTTTGTCAGCCGTGAGTTTGGCATCAGGTTCAGTGTCATTCCTGAGTGCCAATGCATAAAAGAAGTCAAGAAACTTGTGCGCTCATCTTTGTTTTGGCAGACAGCGCCTTTTACCTGCCAACAGTGTGCCACTGTTGTTTGCACTTGAATGCTTTCGGTGTGTTGGTTTGCTATACCTTCATTCCCAGAGCTATCTCTGTCACAACCTATAATATGGATGATTGGCATTGTTCCAGTGGTGCTAAGTTTTAACTTGCTGAACTCCAGGACTTCTGCCAGCCTTGCACTTTACATGGCCCCATTCCTTCTCAATGACATGCCATTCAGGAAAGGCCAGTTTTATGGGGTAATCAAGAAGGTTTATCTGAGGTTATGGAATTGTAGATCTCAAGACTGGACTAATTGCTCTCTCCACTCCCTTGTCACAGTGGAAGGGCTATTTGCTTAGGCCACTTATCCGCCGCAATCAGTTCAAGTCACTTTTGCTCCACAGAAAACTTCATGGGAAACTCAGTCTGATCAGGTGCCAAGAGAGGTTTAAACAACCCGCCCTGAAACGCTGCAGTGTACATGTCCGCATCTGTGCACTTACGTGTGTGAGCGCGCATGTTTGTGTTTGTGCATCTCTCGCGTGAATGCACATTTTCCCATCTTTCATGCGGGAAAGAAGTGTGTCTGCAAATAATGGAGCTGCTCATAGTTCAAAAAAAAAAAAGAAAAAAAGAAGAGAAATGAAAAAAAATCTCCATTTGCAACAAACAAACTGGTCTCTTAGCTTGAAGGAACCCTCTGGTCAATGACATGCAGACCTTTTAAATTCCTCCAAGTGCAACTCCCTCAATAGTCTCACTGATGGAGCTTTCCTACGCAGATAATGCATATTTTTCTCTCTCATTCCACTGTCCTGCAGATACATTACACACATACAATGAATATGCTCTTGTTTGAATTCCGTAAGCAGCAGAAAAAGAGTGCCTGTATATGAGAGAAACAGACGTCTAAATAGAGGCGAGGACCCAGAGTGAAAGATGTTTTGTTCCTTGTTGTAGTACCTACTCCTGGCCTTAAGATGGAACTGCTGCATTCATTTTAATGCTTTCCTTGGTCAGTGTCCTCCTGATTGTGTTGAAGTGCTTACATGCCACAATGAAGATAAAAAAAAACCCCTTAATACACTGCATGACTAAATATAGACCGAATGAATGAAAGGGAAGACCCCAAGGCTTGAAAAATGTGATGTGGATTTTTAATAAATAAAAACTGATATTGTGGCCCCATCTGATTTGACCTAGACAACAGTGACACCACAGTTCCGCTGTAACATGCTTAGGGGCACGTAGAGAATCACATGTGTACAATAGGCTTACAGTGACAGTCATCAATAGAAGGACTCATAAAGAAAAGCATGCTCAAGACACTCAAAGACACAGATAGTAACTAAAGCTTTTGCATCTCTGTTGCCTGTGGTAAAAATCCCAGTCCTAATAGTATTTAATAGTATTAGTAATAGTATTTGTTGCCCCAAACATCACAAGCAGCCTTTTTCTAAGCATAGACCAAGCAAGACCACGTCTCCTTCCACACAATCAACAGAATTTGACATAATTCTTCATATTACCAAGTGCGCCTGTCAATAATTTTTACACATGACCTTCAGTTTACTGGGCTAGTCGGCCAATGAAAGCAGTCATTTACTGTCTGCTGTGGGTGTGGAGGAGCTTTCCAATGTTTTTAAGTAATAACTCTGATGATGTCATCGAGGCTAGTCTGACTTAAAATGTCTTTCAGAAAGCCTGCATTACACGCTGGATAGGTGAAGCTTGAAAGAAGTGAGTATTCACAAGACAGTAACTGAAGATGCTGAAGCTTTCCAGTTGTACCATGGGAAATGTAGGATCCCATTGTGGAGATGAATAAAAAAATCACGTGTGACATACGTCTTTATAGAGACATTGAATCATTTGATTGTAAATCTAATAATTGCAGCGGACACAGCTGAATATACTATCTTGAAGTTAAAATATATAAATGCGTGTTAATGTTCAGCAAATTACAATATATTATGAATGACCAGTTGGTTAAAATCATTGTAAATAATGAGTATAATTATTTAACATGAATCCCACGCAGGAAAAATAAGTTACTGAACATTAGTTTTGAATTAATCACCTGTAATAATATCTGCTAAAATGGACTGGTATCATTATAATTGATAATATTGATGAATACTTGCCATTTCTGAGATATTCAGATGATTTCTCTTCATTGTCTTTACAGTGAAATGAAACACTGGAAACTTATTAGTCATTCACTCCAACCATCTCCACTCACTGGCAGATGCAAAAGCACGCAGAGTCGGTTCACCAACTCCAGGAAGATTGAACTAGAAACAGAATTGATTTTTATTTGATATGCACCCTGATTTTGTGAAGCCAAACACGATGCATACATCTTAAATTCCACCATATGGCTCATTAACTCAACCACCTGCGCTGTCTTTGAGTCAGTTTATGATTGCGTTTTCACTGGTGATGATTATAATGACACAAAGGACGACGGTGGCGACAGACATGCAAAACAATGCATCGAATAGAGTATTTATGTTTGGCATATGTATGTATAGAATATCCCAACAAAAGCTATGTTTGAGCAGTTGGGAGTAGTGAAAGAGGGGACGCCTTGCATAATGTGTTGAAGGACAGACAAGGGGAGTCTCTCTCTCAGCTTCAGTCTTGCAGTAAATGTTTTTCTTTTTTCTTTTTCTGAGACTAGGCTGCTCCCACACTTTGAGAATCATCTAACCTGATCTGTGGTCATGGATGGATCAGATTCCAGCTCTCAGAAGCTGTTTGAATATGCATCCTGAGGCTCTGGAGGTTTTTTGGGGCTTGGTGTTTTCTTTTGAGACCTACAGGTGTGCAACCATCTGGGCCTAACCGTTGAACCAGTCTCCCTTGAAAGACGGTCTCCTCTCTGCCAGCCAAACCAACAACTTGCTGTGATCCAGTCACACCTTACTGACTCCCCGCCTCGGCTTTCCCGCTTTTCCTGCACCGAGTGTTTAGTTAATTTTCAGGTGGGACTGTGTGTGTGCATGCGTGTGAGACCAATGAACACATCAAAGCCTAAACATGGATGAGTAATTTACAGGGGTGTGTGCGCATGTGCGTGATGACGGACATATTGTTGGTGTGGTTTTATGTAAAACGCGATGTCCATGTTTACAGGTTTGTTTGTACAGCGTTGGTAAGCAGATGTGGAGAAAGGCTCAGGTAGTTTCCCTGACTTAAACCACACATTTCAGTAGAACACCACAGGATCAACTGCTAACCCTATTTTGACTATCAATGTAACTTTTTATGTGACAGTGCTATTTACACTCTTCCATTCAAACCGCAGATATGACAGTTATCATCATCACAGTGTCCTAATGCATGTCGTCATTAATGGTGTCATGCTTTTCATGTTTTTTCTGCTTGTGTGGGTTTTCAGATCATGTGCACATGCAACACTTTGCACTGATGCAGAATAATATCATATGTTACGATTCGCAACCTCATTGTCGTCATAGTTCACGTAACATGCAAAAGTTTGAGCACGCCGTATGTAAAAGACAACAAAGCAACCGTTGTCAGGCGACCAAACAGCAGAATGGAAACGTAGTGACGCAGACTGAAGAGCGCATAACGTCCTGTTCTTGGTATTCATTTTTTTGGAGGATTTCTAGGAATGTGAGGCAACTGGTGCTTTGGTTTGTTTTTCTATTTCCTGTTGTTTTTTCCAGTTTCATATAGCTATGCACAGCTCATAAATTATGCACACAAACTATGTTCTCACTATTGTAATGGTTGACGTGGTGTTATCAGTTTAGGTTTTGGAGATGGAGGGTTGCTTGTTAACATCATGGGGGGGCAACCTTGACCTGGCCCCTGAGAGAGAGAGAGAAATGAACAGATTGTAATTTTACAATTCATTAAATTTTCTCTGATCTAGTTTCAAACCATTCAGTGTTTTTCTTTTTTCTTTTTTTTCCTTTTAACCATTTACAGCAGCAGAGACTTTTCTTATGGCTCAGCACCGAGAACCATTATCTCTGATCAAGCAGAAAATTGAGCAGTATGTGTATTATGTGTTAATAAATTAAACCCGACTCACCACTTTCCCTTTGTGTGAGAGAAACAGATGACCAAAACCCACTTCAGACGTGCTCGATGAAACTTCACCAGCTGGCTGAAACCACAGCGAACAGAATCTGCAACACTTCACCAGCTGGCTAATTTCACAAAGCACAGAATCCCCAAAACCTGAAAAACTGGTGACTGGTAGAGGGTTTTCTTGATGGGGTTTTTTTCTTTTTAAAAACCATCCACCATGTGCTAGCTGTACTGGTTTTGTCCACTGCTGCTATAAGAAAAGGTTATTGACCTTTTCTTCCTCTTCTTATTCTTTTTTTTTTTATCTGTTGGTCATGCTTTGCCTCTGCAAGGTTGCCACCCATGTTTTGTCATGGCAGTGAGCCTGATCCTAACCCTCAGGTTGATTTGGTGACTGAAGATCTGAAGGCTGGTTACAATCACAGCTGCTGAAGTGTGACCACAGGATACAGGCATAGATACCAGTGTTATCTGTTTGGCCTAGACCTACCTTTTTTATGGTCCCTCTCATTTGTGTTTTGTTTTCAGAGGGCATTGATCATTTTAGTTTTACAGTGTAATAATAACAAAATTATTCTCATTTTCTTTTTTAAACTTCTCTTATTCAACATATAACATATCATACAGCTTGGAGGAGATGAAATTATTCTCATTTTCAAAGGATCTTTGAGGGAGACATCCTGCTGCTGCTGCTTTGTTTTCACTCATGTTTCAGGCTGTTTATGTTGAGTCCTGACATCCACCACAACAGATCAATTCCAAAAGACTGTGGGGGCTTTGGCCCTCATTGATCAATGAATCAATCATCTGCAGATTGGCGATAGCATCCAAATGTACTCGCTCTTGGCAGTTAGAGTCAGAGCCAGGAAGACTATCAGTGAAATGATTTCATAAGAGACTGTTTCATTAGATATATTGCTACATATTGAAAACACACACACAACCAGCTGAACAGAGGAAATGATTTGGAAATAGTGTATTCAAGTTTCCTGTTGGACACGCAATGTAGGATGTCCTCGTCCACAAGCCAATCTTGTGGTCAATTCACTGATGACGGGAGGGTCTGTGGAGTTATAAGAACAGAACCTAAAAATATTATTGAACCTCATCGTAAAATTCAAAATAACTAACATCCACCAAATAACCTGGACAGAGACCTTCTATTGTCTGTCCATTTCCACATGATTTGATTTCAGGGTTGTATTCATCCAAGAATGTGACTCAGAAATAAGATACCTTGACGAGCTTTTGTGCATTTGCGATGGCATTGTACAGAAGGCCTCAGGTTGGGCTTGTGACAGAAGGTTTGAAGTGTGTAGACAGTAGACCTGGTGGGATAAGCCAGGGATTAGAGAGGCGTGAAGGGGGTTTTCCTACTTTTAAAAGCATCATTTTTTTTCGGAAAAGCTGACTCCATGATTTTAATTATATAAGTAAACAGAAAAACCTGCTGTCAGACTTTGAGTGTGTCATCCATGGTGTTATATATGAGTAGAGAAGAGCACAAGGCTTGAGGAAACACTGACTAATGCAACCGAGCCAGTCAGTTATCTTACTCAGTGTGACATTGAGCAAAGTTGGTCCGCACTCCAATACTGCTGACTGAACCTTTAACTAGTTGGCTGTGCAGTGGGTCCTGGAATGAGAGCAGACACTGTGAGACGCCTTAATCCCACCTTGTCAGTCAAGGAGCCTGACCAAAAACAGTCATTAGCAGTATTTCACTCTCCACTGCAAACAGGGCTCAAGGGGAAGTTGAAGAGACATGTGCGCTGCATCGGCTGCTTTGAAAAAGTCAAATAATTATCTTGTCATTCACAATAAAGCTTGCTTAATTCTCACTCTAACCAACATGGCAGACAGCACATTCATCAGACACTTAAAAGCTGCTGACAGGCACAGTGTTACAGTTCAGGAAAAGCCATAGCGACGATTATTGGAAGTGAAGGCTGCTTAATATGACGTGAATATCTGATGTACGAGCGGTAAGTGAACGTGTGAAAGAGAGATGTACTACATCAATTATTTGTTACTTTTGTTACCATGGTGATGCTGGAGCAAAGACGTGATGCATCATTATGACCTACTTGTGTTGTTGGCAGTGTGGTTAATGACATAACAGTGTGTGTGCTAGGTTGTATATAGCTGGCTAAAAAGAAAAAACCTGAAAACATTTGTCACTGTGAAGCAAATATCCCAACGATCCAAAGTTTTAAAAACATGAAAGTGAACGGGCCGCACCAGACAGACCATGGAGTCCCGCCAATGAGATGCTACTGGACAAACACAGCTCAGTAGAAATAAAACATATGGTTTCACGTCTTCATTAACTTTTTTTTTCTTTAATTTTTGACAGTTATGAGTTTTTGGATTAAGTGGAAAGATAAATGAGGGAAAAATTGGTGCAAAGTGGTGTGTGGTCACCCTGCGACAGTTGCTATGTCACTTATGTACCAGTCTGCTGCTGAGGCGGGAACTGGGTCTTCAGAGATTTCCATCAGCCATCGACTCAGATTCTCGAGCCATCTGGCCTGCCGAGGCTGGGGCCGTGCGGCTTACCTTGTGACTTTCTCTGTGTCGTGGCCAGCGACGTTTGACTTGTGCTTTCAAGGTCATGACCCTCAACTGATTTCCTTCCATGCAACCATTCTGACAGCAGGGTTAAGTTTATATGATACCCCTAGATAAGTGCTACTTGAAAGTGCCAAGTTTCTAGAATCAGCCCTCTCAGCTTTGATACTCTGGTTTCTGTTATGACCCCACACCGTCCATATTGGCCCTTGGTCCATCTGGACAGGTCTCACACACAGAGACCATCCTTTATTAGTACCCAGTTTCCCACCCCAACAGGAAGTTTTTTAGAGTCCCAGATTGCATATTGTTTCTTCCTCATGATCTAGTTCTGCATATGGCCGTAAGTGATCACATTATAACAAACTGTTGCAAGTTTCTTTCCCCCACCGTTATGCACAGATGTTACTATAATGTAAGCAAGTTAACATTTATAACCCTTACAGACTTGTTGCAGAGATAAGCCAATGTTATTTATTGAAGTAATAATTGAACAATTCACTCACAACTATAAATAACTACATCCATACATGCCTTTCTTCCAAAAGTACTCAAAAGAACAAGTATGGTCCCTCTTTAGTGAGTCTATAATTACCATTCTCAAATATTTGGAGGGTTTTTGGTTCTGTGTGGCCGTTCACAAAGTAGCTCTCCCCTGAGAGCTGCCCTGGAATTTGTTGAATCTTTGAACCCTGTGCACAGCCGGCTGGTTTCACAGGCCTGAGGAATCTTTCAGTGGCCCTTGGTGCCAGGAGGAGGGCATCAGGTGTCGGGCCACAGCCTCAGTCCTCCCTGCTCTGGCTGCTCTCGAGTTTTCGAGGAATGAAAAAGCTGGTGAGATTTTGCAAGATAAGGCTAACCAACAGAGAGGGATGATTGTAAAAGAAGGAGCAAAGCGTATTGAAAAAAATCAGTCAACAACGATGCAGATGTTGTCTTTGAGTACATGCGTGCAGATGTAAATATCTTTGTTTTACTGGAAGATAGTGTATGTCCATCTCTGTACCAGAGCTGTAGCAGACTGCTGGAGGAGTTTAGTTTCTTTCTGGCGGTGGTATGCATGAGTGTCGTCCTTGATAGACTTGGCTCTGTGATGGAAGTCAGCTGGTCTTCAGAACTGAGAGAAGGGCAAGGCCGACCACAGCATCCCCCTCACAGGTGCCTCCCATCCCCTGTGAAGGACAGCAGCACTGGCTTGTGAAGCGATAAAGGAGGGAGGCAGCAGACTGCTGAGTGAATATTACAGCCAGTAACCAGCCAGACTCATCCTAAGTAGAGTCAGTATGACAGATCTCCCTGGAGGTGAAAACTGGCCAGTCCATGGTTTCGTTTTAACTTTAACATGTAGTTTTCTAATAAATAAAATAATATTTACAGGAGTTCCTGTTTATTCTTCTTCTCCTTCAGAGGAAGACGCATTTACCTTGCCAAAACCAAGACACACCTTGTTTTGTAAGACACTTCACCGTTCATTTGTCTTATGTGGTATCACTTGAACAGGCAGCAACCAAAAATGGAAAAGCCCCGTTGGTTTTGATATGAGATAAATACAAGATTCAGTTATTGTGTTTGATCATAGTTTGGGCTGTGGCCTAGCAACAGTTTCTCAGAATCTTAAGTTACCCCCTTTTACCTCAGATGACTGTGTTTTTGTTTTTTCAGTACAACTTTACAGGGTATGGGGATAAGACCTTTACATAATTCATTTCCAAAATGTAAGATGTTAAAGGAATGTCAGTTGTTAACTTTATAGAGATGTTTTTGTATAGTCATAACACACATGAAGTGGGGTCTTAGTTTATAATAACTTTGTTCAGTGTTGTCGTGTCATTGTCGTTATGAGACTAACTGGATCACTGGGCATCAACAAGTCAACAGATGCACCTTGAGCTGATGATGCATTGGGCTAAAGTCAGTTCACAGCTGCTTTGGCCGGGCTTCACTAGAGTCCTCTAAAACGGTTTTAGTCAACGAAAAAACTGTTTTAGTCAACGAAAATGAGGAGACATTTTAGCAGAGTTTTTCTTTTGTAAACCACATTTAGTCTCGTTTTTATTCGTCAACAATATTGCATTATAGATTTAATTATAGTTATCGTCACAAGACCACCATTTACGTTTCGTCTCGTCTCGTTTTCGTCATGTGATAAAGGTTCGTTGACGACGATATTTCGTCATAATTTTCGTTGACGAAAGCAACACTATTGTTAAGTTGCTATCTTAACAAAGATTTCCTCTGGCAAGCGATTCAGATCAATTAATGGCAGCACCAGTAGGCTGAACAGTTTTATCTCTGGGCTGTGACTGCTATTACACTTTTTAATGGTGGAATTTTAAATCATTTCTTCTTTTAATCACGACTGAAGATGTGTCAGGGTCAGGACAGTTGTCATCTTCTCTCTCCTCCTCGGTTTCCTTTTTATTCATACCTGACACCTACATAAGTCAGTACAACACAGTCCTGCAGCGACACAGGAACATCTGCCTGTCTCGCAGGTACTCTCTTTGCAACTGCAATGTATCACTTGCAAAACACTGTCAGGGGCCAGGTAAAGAAAAAAAAGGGTATCTTATTTGTGTAGCGCGATCACATGATGGTCAAACAAAAATCTCATTACGCTGAGAAGAAACTAGTGCAGAATTATGGCCCTGATCACAGGACTCTTGCAGGGTTGCATCTTATCTAATCTTATCTGTGATTGATGATGTGGAGGTTGGTATGTAGCTCCTAACCTGTTGATACACTTCAGATTGGATTTTAAAGTTATGACAGGACCCATGTGCAGCCTTCACATGTATTTTCCGATGGGAAGACTTGCAGAGGGATGGATTCATGAATGGGCTTGAGTGTGAGAGACTTGCTTCTGGGTTACTGGGAGTGGTAGTCACCTAGAGCGCAGTGTCATGACTAAGGAATGCCATCGATGATAGCTATTTTTACATGATAGCCTTGAGGCCGAGGGGAGGAGTGGGACAAGTGTGTGGGCACATGGTTTTACCTGTTCGAACTGAACGTCTCTGATGAGAGTGGATGGTGTTCAAGCATGAATGTCAGGATTATAATTATAATAAGAATATGGCAGTTTGCCAAGCATTTATGAGGGTGTTACTCTTAACCTTTTAATGTTTGATCTCTCAAATTCTGTGAAGCCGTGGTGTCATCATCACAGTTTGATTTATTCCTTATGTCATGATTTATTAGGATTAAATAGTTTATGAAGTGGTGCTTGTATCACACTGTCCTGATGGAAATTTAAGATGATAGAGGGACAACAAAGATTGGAGGCATCACCCTGGAGCACAGGCTTTGAATGTCAAGCCTGTCTGACTTGGTCAGAAGTTCAGCCATTCCGCATTCTTGACTAAAGGATAAAGCAACCCTAATCCCCTTTACCAGGTAGCTAGAGTTGGCAGTGGAGCCAGGAATTCCTGCGGCATACCGATTTGGGGAAGTTGCTAGGGTTTGGATGGACAATTTGAACAACAATAGAGTACTCTCATTCAAAGAAAAATAGGGTTTAAGTTTTGTGAGAAAGTCCTGCCACCACAGAGATAGGTACCATGTGGAATGTGACATATTTAGAGTGCTTTTGATTCAGAGGCATTGGCTGCTATTAAACAAAAAAAAAAAAAAAAGTGGGCCTGGGTGATTTAGGGCGTCCAGAAGTAGGATGGAGAGCTGGGAAAGAGAGCCAGAGAGAGTAAAAGACAGACATAAATAGGGAGGGAAGGTGGTTATGGAAGATATGGATGTGTGTTCCTGATCTCACGACAGCCATGCCGTAGTGTGAGCGTCCAGCTGGGGCAGACTATAGGAACAGCAGGCTCTACAGCAGCTTACCTGGCCATCAAACTGAGCCAATGACCTGCCAGCCTTGCCTCCAATAGTCCAATGTCAGGGATCAGGATCAGCCTGACAAGAGTGACTTCAGAGACACAGAAGGCAGCGTCTAGCTCCTTTATCTGCCTCCATAATGCTGCCAAAGACTCAGGCCTCCGCAGAGGTGGAGCAGCATTACTGACCTGTCCTGCTGCTCCTCTCAGGCCTAGTGGATTAGCTGTGAAAAGGCCCCCAGAGAAAAACTGTGGGTGAAATACACTGGCCTGTCTTTGTCCCGTCTGTCTGCTGGGCCGGGGAGCACTGACTTTAGCCCTCTGTCAACTAGGCCCGGTGAAACCCCTCAACAAAAGCCATTCATCTGTTGTACTGTACATGCCAAATGGCTGGCATTCCTCTTCACGAGTTGTTTTGTAAGCTGCATCTGTCTGTCTGTCTCTGCAATTACAAGTCTGTTAAGAGAAGAATGGTTTGTGTGCAGCTGGGGTTTTCTGCGTTTGCCGAGTAGATCTGATTAACCTTCTGTCTGCTCATTACTGACCATAGGCCAGACATGTTTTTTTTGTGATTCAGGCATTGAGACACAAGATTAGGTTTTTGCTTATACAAGAGCTGTACTATGTAAGGTCACATACTCTATATAAGGTTCTTTGTCAGAGCACTTTAAGTGTAATAACATGCATCTGGTTTGTCAACGAATGCTTTAGATTTCTCACATTATATTTAAATGGCTATAACACATGATTATGTGACAATTTTCCATCAGCGAGGAGGATTCACTCAGTTTTGTCTCTATGAGAACGGATCAATTGTAATCTCTCGTTATTCTCCCATAAATTACATCTTTGTGTGTTTAATGAACACATCACAGTCTGCCGCAGCTTCAAAAGCAACTTTGAGCACTTCTTGATTAATTGTAATTCCCTTGATCAGAAAGAATGTAAAGAATTTGTCACACTGCAGAGCGGTCACATGAGTATGTCGGCTTTTTAAAATGTGCACCGGTCTGAGAAGGAAACACACAGAGATCATTTTTCAACTAGAAAATTCATATGGCAGGAGGAGTTTACTGAGGAAGCTTAATGAGTTGGCTGTGTGCTTTTGTAGCAGACTAATCAGTTTAGTTTTCTCGATGCTGGTACCTGCGTAGTTGGCAGAAGTTTTTACAGGTAAACAGCCCATTAAACATCCAATTAGGGCCTCAACTACAATGCTTTTTTTTTTTTTTTTTTTCGTCAAACCTGATGTAAGAGATGACAGCTCTACAGCTTGTGTATGAGTCTGGATGATGACAAATTTTATGTTCTACTTGCTACTCTAGCAGTTTAGATTGGAAATGTATAGATCATGTTTAACTGCTCACCTGTGGCTTTAGATTTGAGAGTGACACTAATCAAAAGGAGCATAAATTAGGAACTGCAGGAGGCTTTATAAGTTAGGACTGTGAGCAACAGTACCTGATACCTGTTCTCTGAAAGGTTATCGTTTTCCTCAGTTTGAATTCGAAGCTGAAACAACTGAAATATTTTCCCACATCAAAATACCCTCTCCATCGACACCACATGTCTGACTTGTTATTGTGTTGTTGATCCTTGCAGATAAATCTTTTTCAATTATAGTAATCAATTCCTTCAGACACACACTTCAGACATAATGCAAGGCAGCGGGCGGGAGTAAAGTCTGAAAAGTGTGATGCAATGTAATATAATAACTGTGATGGTGTGTTTCAGTCCTGAAAATTCATTAATGGAATTGGCAGTTATTTCATACAAGGTCTTGACAAGCACCAACTGCTTCTATAGGACTCCCAAACCAGGGACAGGGGTTTGAGTTGCCTACACTAAACATGCAGCTGATATACATGAATTTTAATTATTTAATTAGAAAACATTCTTCCTCAGTTTCAGGTCACGGTTGCTTATATTGACAGATCAGCAGAGATGAACCACCGTTCAATTAGCTCAGTGAGTCACATCCATAGATCGCTGTGCAAGATAATATCACTGTGAATCGTCGGTACCTAGTTATTGGTACGTGGGGCACCTGGAAGTTTGAAATTCCAAACCAGAGTGTAAATGTGATAAACAAACACTTGAACCTTTCTTTGAACTAAAGCAGACCGCAGGTTTTGCGTCCGTCACCATCCGCCGGAGTGTGTGTGTGTGTTCGTCGTACATTGCGGTTACGTGTGTTTTCTTTGCCGAATCCAGACACAGATTTGAGAAATAGCTTAGTTTCTGTACGCCAATAAAAAAAAGTGTCTCTTCTCTGGCTGTAGACATGTAAGCATTAAATCTGATGTTTTTCTTCCTCATCTGAGAGCTCATGGAATCTCAAACCACTCAGAATCACCAGTGCCTCCAGTAATGAAGTTGCTGTTGTCTAATTTATTGGCGCTGAATATTTGTTCTTGACACATTGAGGGGCTGTCTAAATATATGTGTGTGTGCATGTGTGTGGTTGGGTGGCTAGCTCTGGGTGGTAAGTCTTGGCAGTAATAAGTGGCAGAATGATTAAATCAAAAGGCTTTGCACATTTTCACTCTCATAGACACAAACGCACACACACACACACAGAAGATAATGATTCCCAGTGTGTGTTGATGTTTTGTGGGTCTCTCCACAATGGGGTGTTTATGAACACTGAGATGCACAAATCTCTTAATTAGTTTAGTGTCAAGCCAACATTGTAACATTAATGTGTGTAAGATGCTCGCTGTTTGGAAAGGCAAACTGGCAGGAGATGCAAAGAGAAACAAATCAGACACACATCATGAGACGAGACACAAAGCAGTGTGACTTTATTAGTTGTAATTCTCACCCTGCTCGTCACAGCGACTGTCTCATCGTCTGGATACGTGAAGGGAAGCTGCGTTATGTCCTCATTGACTGGCTTTGAGGAGAGGATGAGTGGAAGTCACCTACCTACAGAGAAATGCCTACCTGTGTGCGCAGGTCAGGTAAAACCCGACAGCCGACTTAAAGCTTAACAGCGCAACGATTTGGTGTCATTTCAGGTGGGTGCCAGCGCGTTCACACAGGCTGCGTCTTGTGCCCGAAAAGGTATGTGTGCAGTTGTCACCGTGTCATCCTGTCCCCACACGGAGCGGCCCGTTCCCACACGGTTAAAGAAATGCTGCCTAGAGGTCGGTTGCCCATTCCCAAACGGCTCACCATTTCAGCGGCTGGAAATCCCCCTGCGCACAAAGAGGCCAGATATGATACCACAGCACTGCAGGCGAGGGAGGGAGCTTGGGACAGTATTGATATGGCAAGCACTTTTGTCTGGGAAAATCCTTAAGGGAATGCTACCAATTGTTGTTAATTGTATGGGACTGCATTCTATCCCAAGTGCTGCTGGTATGTGTTACTAGTTTGGAATTGGAGAGAGAAGTATACTTACTGATGATCAGTGCACGGGGTTTTTGTTCATTTGATTCATTTCGGTTTTGTGGATTGCGCTTTTCTTCTCAGTTGGGATTGAATCAATCTTTCAACGTTCACACGTAACGACATCGCATGCTCACGTTGCTCAGGCAATGCCTGTTTTATTGTATGTGTTCACACACAGCTCATTATGTTTTGCCCCGCAGGCACTCACACTCCTACAAGTGCTTTTGAAGGCAACATATTGATGCCTTCATTTATGCATTAAAGCCATCCAGGAAGTACACAGTGTCCTTTAGGATTACTTTAGGATACTTTTTTATTGATAATAGAATGATATTGATTCTTAAAAGGTTAATATAGCCAGAAATATATTCTCCAGGGTTTGTGCAGTGAACTGAAGGGGAAGCAGCAGGATGAGCGCTGATGAGAGGACGCGTGCTGTTCTGTCCTGGTGGTCCTCTAGGGATGGACAAGGTGTATTCCCAGTTAGTCCCTGCTCTGTGTAATAGAAAGAGAGACAGAAACCAGAGTCTACAGAGAGGTCCATGATGCAGCCACAGAGACGATGTGCTCCCCTGGGCAGCATAATGAAGCTCTCACCAGGACGACGTGGTTTGAATGCACTTCAGATGAAAAGGGGGGAAAAGATGTGCAGCCCCATATGCATCTACTCACCACATCATATTTCCACCGCTATGAATGAGGCCCTCACACAGGCAGCCCCTACTGCTGTCAGACAGTCAGAGCCAAAACCTTTCACAACATGTCCTCTACACAATGCAGCGAAAAACTCTTTCTTGGGATCGCACCAGGCAGAACCCTTGGGGAGGACACGGTCTGTCTTCAGGCTGCAAGAGCATAGAGCGCTTCAGAGGGAGAGCTGTAGAGAAAGAGAGATGGTTTTCTTTTCTCAGAAATCTGGAGAGCTATGTCATATTACCCTCAGTGCTTCATGTGGTCTGTAGCTCTTTTTATACCATGTTTGCACAATTGTCTACTGCAAAACTGCTTTTACTTTTGCTTTGTTTTGATAAAGGTTCAGAAATGGTTGTGGGCTGGACGGTGATGGAGATTGGATCTCCCATCAGCTTGGTTTTGTTTAACTGGAATGAGCAGTGTCAATTAAAAGGGGCGCGTTACGTAAAAAGTGACAGCTACAAAATACAGAGCAGGCTAAAATAAAGCAGTAATGAAAGGCTGTGCCACACGCTGTGAACAGGAGGCCAAATCAGACAGCCACCAGATGAAATGTGCCCCATTTCGGTGATTGCAATTAGGTCCATGGCCGAAAGCCAAGGAGCTCGAATGCGAATAAGCACAAAACACTGTTTCCTCAGACAATAACATACCCAGACTTTGTAATTGTTGTAGTCACGACCCTCCATTTATTTTGTTTTTGTTTTTTTCTTCATTTCAAATGAAAAACATGTTAAAGATTTCAGAACCTGATACCATGCACAGTTTTCTTGTACTAATGATCATATTTTCATAACATTCAGACTGCTTTGAAATAAGTATTTTACCCTGAAACATTTTCCTGTGTCCGTTTCTGGTTGTTTGGCATTTTTAATTCTTGAATATACAATGAACAAAAAGAAAAAACAAAGGTCTCTAAATTACAGCTTGTCGCTGTTTTGTTTTTAGGTCTGTAAACACTGAAACAAATGAATCACCAGGATATTCTGTTGACTAATATTGTACCGTTGTTTTTACGAGTGAAATAGGCTGAGTGTTTTTTATTTCCCCCAGTACTTAACAGATATTCAGAGGACAATGCAAATGTTTCTCAAGTGGATGTCGATGACTCTTACAGTACTTCCTTTTACTTTCTTTACCCTCCCCAGGCCAAGATAGTGGGGGAATTTTGAGTCAATACGCCTATTTAAAGCTGTCATTTGTGTTTTCTGTGGGCAAGAACAGTTTGTTTTTGACAACATGTGTGTCCATTGTTGTTCCTGCAACGTGAGGCACTGTTGTCTGTGGTCTAATTTGGTCAGAGACGACTAATCTCAAAAGGGTTGCGTGCCAGCTGTGAGGGTTTGCAGAGGTTCATCACCCTGCTGCATGTGCATCTGAACCAACCTTGACCAAAACTGTTCTGCGCTCGTCTCTCCATCTTTACAGCTGTGCTGAGTCCTCCTCCTCATCTCTCCCCCATCTGCAGTTGACTGCTCAACTGAGTGGACCTTGTCTCCCAACCGCCTATCCACCCTCTACCCCCACCCCGTCGGGTCTCAGTTTGGAGTTAGGAATCCACTGGAATCCCCTTTAGATAAGGGCTGAGACGTATTGCAAGGCCAGGACACAGACAGGAAGCCAGGCTAAAGCTAGGTACTATTTTGGTTGAACACTCTCATTGTCTGTGGACTGGGGGACGGCTGACTGCCTGGGGGAGAGGGTGGAGGGGTGACACAGAGAGAGGAGGAATGATGTACTGTGAGGACATCGAACCAGTACACACGCTCCTTCTCTCTGTCCTCCCTCCTCCAGCGCTGATCATTCAGAGGGTCGTCTGTCCCCCTTTTCACTGTTGAACTCATGGCAGTCACCAGTCACACTCTGAAACATGTGCAAAGGAAGGGGCTGGGGTGGGGGGTGCGGGCTCTGTTATGTAACAGTGCCTTCCCTAACAGGAGCTCCAGTCTTAAAGATGTAGTATGCAGAGGTACAGCTGAGTTTGGACATCAAACAGCTATTAAAAGAGACAAGGAAGAGATGATGTCAGGTTTTAATCCCATTTTAGTTGCAAAGGACAATCCCTTTTGTTGTTTGGCTGCAATTATGCCACGTGCTAACAATAACTGCTTTTAGGAAAGGGTGGGATGACACGATGAAAGAGAGGGAATGTCAGCCTTGGACTTTTTATAAATCGAGATGTAAATATGGAAAGATTTATGTGGAAAGTGAAGAGCCTGCTTGGAAAGAGTGCACTCGGAAAATGATGTGTTGTCATATCTTTACAGGCTTGTAGGGGAGTCCCAACTACTCCTAAATTGTAAACAGACTTTTAAATATTTGCAATGATAAGTTTGAAAGTAGCTTTCTGTTTCATCTTTAGAAGTTTATACTATATATGACAGAACTTTCCCAGGCAGAGTTGTGAGTGCGTGAACCCAGTAACACCACAAGGCCACACAAAGGTACTTGCAGCACACACAGAAACATGCATACACACACATACACACACACACACACACATATTCAAAAACTAAAAATGGGAGGGGAATCAATGTATGTTACGGGAAATGTGTTCTTGTTTTAGTTTTACTGGTACGCGAGGTCTCATGGCTGCATCCTCCCAACTGTCAGAGGCCCTCGTTCCTTTAGGTCTGAATCCCTCAGAGACTACGAGACGCATCAACTAGCTAATGTAATGCATCCAAATAACTCAAGCTAGAGTGGTTCAACTCTCGATTGTCCGCTCCTGCGCATCTGTCCGTCACGTGAATAAAAAGAAAAATCTCTTAAATTCTGTGCAAATGAGGACACATTGCTCAGTCATCTTAGAAATGAGCAAGCAAAAGTGCACATGATACTCATTTTTTTTCTGGTGATATTTCCTGGCAGTGTTTACTTATCTCAGATGTTTGCAAATTGCTGTAACATTTAGACATTAACTGCTGAGTAATCAGGACTAAAACAACACAGTGACAAGTATGAGCGTCTCAGCGTCCGCTCAGAAGGCTGCACAAACAAACAAGATGAAGGTCATAGTAAATGCTCCGGGCTACATGTACCTCATGTGTGGGCCACCACATTAAGGAGCATGAAAGGCCACACACGCACGCACACTCACACACATATACGCAGATGAGGAAATGTGAATGTATGTATGTATGTATGTACCTATGTACACTCATAGCACTTGCCCTCTTAGACTTCAGGGGCCTCCGTTCAGCCTGTGTGCACGCCCACGCGTTTCTGTTGCTGCACTCGTCTTACCGACTGCTCTGGCTGAGCCACTGAGCCAGCTGGTGATAACAACACTTCCTCCTCGCTCCCCTCTTGCGCTTAGCTGTTGTGCTCTTACCATCTGTGGCAACTGGCTGGGCTTGAAGCGTCATGTTACCCACACAACTGGAGACACAAGATCCTGAGGACACACAAGCACAGCCAAGATCCCGAGGACACACACACACACACACACCCACCTCATGATAGTCAGAACTGTAACGGCCATGAGGTGTGGAGGTGAAGAGAGCGGAAAGAGGTCCAGGCTGTTTAATGTGCATTTAGACACAGAGAGCCAGAAAAGGTGGGACCAAATGGTTGAATGTTCCTGGAAAGAAACGCACAGAAAGATGTGTAACATTTAGAAACAAGCGCTGAGAGTGTTTTAGTAAATGTGTACCAGCCAAGAGGGGTTCAGGCAGGGAATAGATCCCGAGAGAGCAGGGAAAGAAAAAAAAAAAGGCAGGAAAACTTGCAGAGTCAAATAATTTTCCACTTTTCAAAATATTATGAATAACAGTAAAATCACACGAGTAAAATTTCAGATCAAAATCGACTAGTTTTAGTGTAGCTGCCACATTTCCACTGTTAATGGAGCAGAAAGATCTACAGTCTATAATGGAGGATATGAACATGCTAGTTGTCACAACACTGCTCTGCTATACGACAAGAAACACCAGCAGCCAGCAACATTGACTTCCTAACCCCCGATGCTGTAACAACCAAGTCTCAGATAAATGTAAATGCTATTTGCTGTGCAGTCATGTTGGCAGTTATGAGTTCAGTACTAAGGTCAGCATCCTAATACTGTGCTAACATTAACATGCTAATGTTTATCAGGTGTCATGTTCACCGATTTCACCACTATATTTTAATGGTGTTCCTGTTGACATTTGCTGATTAGCACAATCACACAGTGGACACTGATGGGAGTGTGTTTGAAACCTACAGGAGCCCTTAGCAGCCACACATTCAGACTATTATTATTCCCTCCGTCTTCCCAGCATAACAGTGTGATTTTAACTTTGTTTATTCTGACGTAAGACATAATAAACTGGAGATCTCAACAGATCCATTCCACGATCTAAGATATAGTATAGATATAGATATAATTCCATGTAACATGTCAGAGGAGCAGGAAAATATTGATCAGCACATCATACATCTCTTCAATCAATGCCTGAAACACCTTTATGTCTTGCTATAGACAATCCACGTATTCCTATAGACAATATATACATACAGATTGTGTATACGTTTCTATGTGGTTGAAATCTCAGGCACATCTCATTAAGTCATTATTTTGGAAACAGTGGAAATAATATCGTTTTAATACGTCTGCTCAAGTGGGAAGGTGCTTATTTTTAGGCATTAAACATGACCACGTGGATTCATTATTAGAATGGAAACATTTTCCAATTGGGAGTCAATTCTTAATCAAAGTGATGTCCTGGTAAGGCACAGAGGAT
>OMNW01008191.1:0-10088 GCA_900303245.1 Selene dorsalis
GATGGGGGTGAGAGAGAGAGAGAGAGAGAGAGAGAGATAGGGGGCGGGGGTGTACTTTATATGACCATAATCCTACATAAACCTCAAAGGTTGATCCGGTGTCTGTGAATTAAATTAGAATTACAGTGACAGTCTGACCATCAGCTAAAACCCCTGATAACCTCATGCCACATCCTCACACCCCCCCGTGTCTGCACATTTATACACACACCCATACACACACACACACACATACACACCTACATAGACAAACCACGACAACTTGTTCCATCACATACAAACCCTACTAAATCAATCCATCCATCTGTCCAATTAATGTGTGCAGGGGAAACATTTGACTGGTGACAACTGCCTCACAACCGAGGGCACAGCCAGTGTGTCACCACTGCAGCATGGTCAATAGAAACCAAACAGAATCAGTCTTTGTTAGCCACATTATAAACAAAAGGGAAAAAATAATTAAAAAAAGAAAAGAAAAGCTTGTTTGTTGCTGATGGCAGCTCCGACCAAGGCCGGCTGACCGCAGGTTCAGCTCCTGCGCTGATTTCCCCCAATGATAAAGTGAGTGGAGGAGCAGCAGACTGCCCTTTGTCATTCATCATACTGTAGGTCTGCAGTCTCCGTGCTCAAGATGGTTTTGAATTATGCATCTCCCCCTGTGTAATGGAAGCAGGGGTTGGTTTTGGAATCTTAATAGAGCCACTAATCACGGCGATCACAATGACTAAAATGAACTAAAATCTTTATTTAAGGAAAGTGCCACTATTAATTTCATCCATTCGAGTCTTAGGTGTATTTGTAGAATTGAGGTCTTTTTGAGGGGATTAAGGTGAAACTTTAGATTCATGTATGCTGTCAGAACACCTTTAATAACATGAATTAAAGCCAAAGAGAACAACTCTTAGTCAGACAATCGATGAGACTTTGGATTGAAGCTTTTTGCAACCTTCATATTAACCCAGCTCGCTTGCCTCTGGGCAAGTCATTAGAAACCCCTGCAGTTCAGGCAAACTTAGTTCAAACCTGTATAACTTTATTCTTGGGTTTAAATAATTCACTCAAGTGTTATATAGATTCAGTGGACAGTTGGAGCAGCCTGGACATGATGCTACCCGACAAGGGAAAAAAACCACTGGAACATTTCTGACCTTAAACTTGAGTAAAACTACTGTTTTTCTGTTCACCTTTTAGCTCCGTCTACCTGCGGGGATATAGCTGTCTCTTTTTAAGCTGCTGAACAACTCCCCTGTTCTCATTAGGTAGATGCTAACATTGTCTGTCTGCCATTTAATGCCGGAGAGGCAGCAGGTACAGTGGGTTTATCTGAGGTGCTCGCCTGAAAACAGCTGCCTGCTGTGACTGGGATTGAAAACGGGGTTGATGAGAGCAGCGAGAGTGAACCAGAGCAGTAAAGCTGTGAGCCGCAGAACCAAAACAATGAGCTGAGAGACGGTAAAAGGTCAGTCGCGTGAAAGAACTGCGGTCTTAGGGGTTCACGGCGGGTTCATCATTTTATCCACTGTTAAACTAAACAGTTAGTTAGCGCCATTGTAGCGACTGTAAGGGTAAATAAAGGTAAAATTTAACATTAGTGTTGGTGATGGTCTTATCTGAAGGCATAAAAGCTGTGACTGAAACAATCACCATTTAGTACAGAGGCTTTAGGCGTTTCTTATAAATTCACGTAAATGGAGGCACTTCAGAGGGAGTGACAGCACCTACATAAATATGACAGATTTTTATAGTGTTGTGTGTTTCTACTCAAACCTCAAATCTAACACTGAGTAACTGGGAGCTGACTGTGGGATAAACAAGGTCGACTGGTGGAAGAAAGACGTGTCGTAACTCAGCTGGTAATTGATCCTCTGGAAATGAAGCTGAGGGCAGATCTTCTGTCCTCAGAGCCACCGATCAGTTTCCAGGCCGCAGAGGCACAAGAGTTTCCGATAACAAGTATTGATTCAGTCCGTTATTGTTACTGAACAGTGTAGACTTACAGTTTGTGGTCTGCTGACATGGATATCACAGAGATTCGTGGACACTGTCTGATTTTCGGTAATAAACTGCAGACCTGCGGCACTGACAGTGATTTAAGTGCAAATAGGGGATAAGTGCACCACTGGCTGACACAAAAGCTGTCTGTTTTTGTCAGCACATAAATCTACAGAACTGAGTAACAAGGCAAAACACAAAATATGTGGCAAGGCCTGAGCCAGCTAAACATCTTTTAGGCAAATATTCAGTCATTCAGCCGTCTGAATACCTTGCCTCATGTGTTTTGTTTTTTCGTTTCATGGTAATCGGACAAAACATTTTTTTTTTAATTCCCAAATGTCTATTTTTAATGCAGACATTCAGAGGAAACAAAGACGCTTGACGTCTCACTGAACACATTTAGACATATTTAATCGTATTTAGTGCGTAAATGTAGTTGCATTTGGGTTAGCCTCTAATCCTGTTGCAAACATTAGTTCTTGGCTCCATTTTGTTGGCATCTTGTTGGCGTCTGTTGTAATACTTGTATACTTGTGTGACAAAGAAGAAGGGATATTCAAACTGGAGTCAGTTGCTCATACACACACACACACACACACACACAGAAATCCTCACAGCAGCGTTAGGCCTATAACTGATCCTGCTGATCCAGTCACTCTGTTTATTTAACAAGCAGGCACATTTACAGACAAGTTTGTTGACAGGGTCCTCGTCAGTGCTGCGAGAGTGATGGGGGAAAGAAGAGACAAACAGAGCAGTGGGAGACTCATCCGGCTCTTATTGCATCTCCGATTCCCTCAGAAGACGACTGGAGGAGGAGCGGAAAAGAGAAGCAGAGGCACTAACCACAACTGTTAAGAGTTTTACTGCAAAGGCCTCGGGGAGCTGCTCCGGGAAGCTCAGCTGAACATGTGAAAATACCCTGAGATCATCGGCACAAGAACTGACGTTGCAGGATAAAGATGTTTGGTCTTTGTCTTTTTTATGATTTGCTTTATAGCTGCACAGCTGCAGCACAGTAGCAGCTGTATTGACACAATGGTGTAAATAATAAATATTGAACATATATTTCACCACAGGAAGCGAAAGTGAATATCTGAGCCTGTTTATGCTCAAAGTTCAGGAGATTAAATATTCGATCACTGTTTTACAACACGTGCTGCACACAGGCGCAAGTTCGTGCACACGCACATACATGCATACACACACACACACGCAAGGAGGTTTGGCTCTGCCTTAATGTGAGCTGTGACTTTTAGAAATGTCAGGCACTTCGCCAAACAGAAAAAGAATGTCAATCACTCTCCATCCTCGCACAATGGAGAACACACAATACACAGGGGAGGCCGGAAGAGGATGATGACACAAAAACGACTTCTGGAAAGCTATTACAGCATTTTAACGCTCCCTGCCCTCAGTAGGAAACAGAGAGCATAATGAGGCTTTCAGTAGTGTCATGATTTCTCAACGCTGGGCGAGATGTGTGGTGCATTTAGACTCCTGTGTTTGCTTATCATTAGCCGGGCAGATGTACTTCTCTCAGGTCTGTTTTTACGGCGATGCTGTTAATGTGAAGAGATCAAACAACCCTATAACAACCACCACCACATAAAAAGAGGGGAAACAGGATATCTCCCAGTGGAGTCAGGTCTAAACTGAGCGGGATTTTATAAACTCCCGTCTCTGTGCTGATAAAGCAGTCCAGACTTGTTTTAGCCACCATGCAGTGTTTAAGTGTTTGTGAGCCAAAAGGCCCCATCTGGGCGGCAGCGGGGCAGTCATGGAGGAAGTCAGGGAGACGTGGTGGGCAACGATGTTAACCACATGGATTACCTCCACACTGCCTAAACACAGGCCTGCTGGTTTATGTTTGCTTTGGCCTAAATTTTTTTTTTCCTTCGCCCTTTTCTAAAATGTCAGTGCTGGTCGGTCTGTCGGTCTGTCTGTCGGTCTGTCTGTCTGTCTGTCTGTCTGTCTGTCTGTCTGTCTGTCTGTCTGTCTGTCTGTCGGCTGCTGCACCACCATTTTGATCCAGACTGAAATACGCAAGCAATTACCGAATGGATTGCTATGAAATTTGGTGGAGATATTCATCTTGCCCAGTGGATGTACTGGAACGACTTTGGTGACTTTACACCACCACAAGGCTGAGTTTGAAGTGAAATGTCTCCATAACGACTGGGTGGGTTATTACAGATACTCATGTCCCCCTCGGGGCGAGCTGTAATAACGCTGATGAAATTTTCATTTTCATCTGTTTTTTGAATTTATGACCAGACCCCTGCAAAACTAATGACAGTCACACCAGTCTCAGTTGTAGTTTGTGTTTAGTGCTACTTACTAAATGTTAAAGTTAACTTCACTCAGACATCTTTGAGCCTTAGCTGTCGAAACTTTAAAATCTCTTCCTTTATTTGCCGCTGTCAGCTGTCATGTCTGTCATTTCTGTCACTCCTCCAGTTTTCATCCGAACCAGCTGTCCAGTTACTCATCAGGGATCCTGCTCCACATCTTGCCCATGCAGATTTTCAGCTACACTTGTTCCTGACTCTTCTACCGGTGTCTGGGGGGATATTACTGTAAGGCTTACATAGTAATGCTATTTCCTCTCCTCCTTCCCTTGAAACAGCATTTTCTAACAGCATCTCACGGCCCTCCATGAAGGATGGCGCTCGCTCGGTTGTCAAGAAAATGGATGAGCTGTCATCACAAGATCAAGGAGGCCATTCACATCCAATGCCAGGCACAGTCTTTGATCAAAAATGTGTTGTCATCTCTGGGCACGTGTGTGACCGCAAGTCAGTGACCATGTATCCAAAGTATTAACTTTTTATGAGCTAAAAAAACACTGGCCACACTTCAGCTTTCTGACAATACATTTTTCAGATAGTCCAAAGATAGTATGTTTTGTTTATTAAGTAGGAGAACCATTCTCGGCCCAGAGGGGAGCTCCTGTCTTTTTTCGTTTATCTGAAGAATTCAAAATCAAAGATTTCGGCAGGTTTCAGAAGATTTCATGAGACACATGCAGGAACTTAGGTCACATGATGACAATCCATCTCCGTGACAACCAAGCAAACTCCATCTACTGATGAATACAGTGAGATGTGGCTGAAAGCACCTGAAAAGACGCGTTTCTTTCGTCAAATCATGTGTTTTGTTATGTGTGTCAGAGATTTTAAGATAGTATGGAGCGTGTCACAGGGTTTAAAGCCTAAATGATCTCAGTTTTGATGTAGAGAAGGAAAATATAAGTCAGAGCTGAGAAAGCAGGTCTTGGCAGCCTGAAATAGAGATGAGAAATGTGAAGAAAAAAAGATCAGAGTAACAGCAGTGAAGGGACTATTAGCAAACAGAGGAACTGGGAGTTTGGGGGAAGAGAGAAAAACAAGCAGCTACAAATTCCCAAATTAAAAATGGTGTTACAGTGGTAATAATGTTTGAGCTCCGCGCTTCCAGGACAGGACCAGACTTTTTTGGCAAAGCTTTCCTTTGTAGTGTTCAGTTCACATCTGTGCGCTTGTCTTACAGTACAGATGATGGGTGCAGGCTTTTAATTCAGACTTGATGACAGTTTTAATACCCCCAACCCCCCAGCTACACACAGATGCACACTTACACTGGGAAAAAAAAAAAAAAAAAAAAACCTTTTACATGCTCAATTAAGCACTGATCTACCTTGGCAGTTAAAATTCAGGTCATGTGTGGAGGAGCAGCTGTGTATGTGTGTGTGTATGTGTGTGTCTGTGCGCGCACATTCTCATGCATGACTGGGGTGTGTAGGTATGACTAAATTCATGTAGGCTATGTGTGTGTGTCTCTCTAATGAGCTCTTGTGTGCAGCATCTGTGGTCTGTGCCACACTCAGCCTTCGTCCCTCTCCTCCTCCTGCTTTCATCCAGTATCTGTGGCATTCGCTCACTCCACAGCAGCAGATAAAACCCACACAGCTCTAAAAGAAGGAAGCTCTGTTGTCAAAGCCTTCGGCCATTACTCTATTCTTCACACAGATGCACACATAGATACAAACAAACACACACATAGAGCAGGTACATTGAGTTTTCTAGCATTTCCTAGGATAGACAACATCACAAAACTATTATTCCGACAGAAAAACATATACTCTGTTAGATATGTGACTACACTGCCATCATAACTCATAGAACTAACCAGTAGAGCTTTCCTCTCAGTTTTTCCAACATTCAATATTGCATTTCAAGATTTTGCAAGAGACAACAAATACGTAAATAAACTGAAGCAGAAGAGGCCTGATATATCCCAGAGTCTAATCGTGGTGTTTATATATCCCAACAAATCTTTTACACAACCTCTTCAAACTGCACTGAATCATCACAATCCCTCACCAAACCAGCAGCCGTATGGAGCTTCACTCATGACGGATGCCCCAGTCTTAAGTCAACCATAATATACAATCTATAATTCTTGCTTTGTTAAAAAGCTTATTAAAAGACTGTCAGAATGCAGAGAGAATCATGATGTGATAACTGTTGCATATGAAGTGCCTGTTGAAATATCAAACTTGCAAGCACTGCTTTTACAGGCGTCAGTACAACTGAACTGAGGGAAACCTGAGTCAGCGCTGAACATCATGGCAGTAGAAACACTGCTGCGTTCACCTGTGACACACATTAAAACAACGAGCGTATCGCTTAGCTTTGAAAAAAGTGAACAGTGTGAACAGGTCTGTGAATGTGAACAGGATACCTCCGAAACCACTGTATCCTACATTTTCCCATAATGCAACTCTAGCATTTCTCCTAAGACCGGCACATCTTCATTAGTACCCACCCAACTCAGACTACACACCTCTAGTTTCAATACAAGTCTGACAACCCTGGTGACATGACTGTGACATCTTCAGGGTTATTTCCTTGAATTCCTCAGAAAGGCTGTAAATTGTGCAGCATGCTCCTTTACCTCTACTGCTGTAACAGACTCTACTTTCCCCTGTTCTATTTCCTGAACATACCTGTAGTCTGTACTACTCAGCTCTAATCTGCTGTAGTTTTACTTCAGCCTATGGCCTTTTTAACACTCTTACACACATCACTACTCTGCTCCTCAGTCCTGTAACTCAGCTTTTTTCTATCCTAATTCATCACACTGATAGAAATTGTAAGATAACGAAAGACCTAAACAAGCAGCTTTTTATTTCATCATTGCTGCAGGTAAGACTTGCCCTAGTTGGTCTGATAGTAGAGTGCGTTTCAGTCTCATTGCCTCACTCTGCCTGTTTGACACTGAGGGGAATCTGACTAAAGATTTGCAGACTCACTCCTTAACCTACTTTATTTCCAATTTTAACCCTGTTTCATCACCCAGGTCTTCTGCTTTTTTTTTCCCAGCCTCATTCAAGTAGTTGCAAAAAAAGGAAAAAAAATGTTCCACTTTCTCTTTGTGTCCACCAATGATGCTGTGCTATGTCCAAGGACTATATCTAAAACAAGGTAAACAGCTCTTGTGAAGCCCTGTCCCTGTCTCCTATCAGCCTTGCTGCTTCTCGCTGAATTGAAAAACATGGATCCTGACTATTTGCACTCTCCACTCACCGTAAACATGGGATGCTTTGCACAGAAATGTGTGTAATTCATTGTTTAGGGAAGGTGGTGTCTACTCTTGTCAAAAAGTGGCAAGAAGTGAAAAAGCAAATCAGATCAAATTGTAATATTAAGCTGTAACAGAATGCTTCTACAGACTAGCCTGTAATGCACAGCAGACCTAAGAATATAATGCTGAAATAAATTGGACATAAAGGGCAATTTCACAGTATTTTGCAGTGAGAAATAAGGAATCTACTTAAAAAAAGTACTGTGGAATTAAAAAACAGAGCAGCTATTTACTTGTTTTGTTAGTGATATTGATTTGATTTTTCTCACAAAACCTGTAACGTAACTCTGAAAACGCACATTAACTCCCTCTGCATGTGTTTGTGTGTACTCCTCTCACATGCACGCGCACACACACACACACACACACACACACACACACACACACACACACACAGACTTTACGCCTCTAATGAAAATGCCCATCTGTTTGTTTTTCCTAATTACAACACATTTGGCTTGTCAGACCATTAACACAGCCTGCATCCCAAATATTTTTTAGGAACATAACTCCATTAGAACTGTTGTGCATCTTGAAGGCACGCGATTGTTGAGAGCCAGTTACCATTACACAGTCCCATACAGGCTCTAGATATATGGCCAGGTTGACATAACTGATAAATGTGTGAGTACCTTACACCTGCAATAACTGATTTTCTTTGGCCACAACATCTTCTTAACATAAACCAAACATATCACCTTTTGAATTGATTTTGCAGCTCCACTAACAACAATGACAAAGTTTAAAATGCACACCATATTCAGAGCACTGTGGTTAAGCTATAAGTGTAGGGTGTTTACATGAGAAGCAGCCAGTTGAATATCATATTACAAGCCAGTGATGCACACTAGTATTGGTGGTACCATTATGTACTTCTGTCCCCATTGCAGTGTTTCTGCCCATCCAAACACTTCAATATATTAATTTTCTTCAAAACGTTAACCATAGTTAATGTTGCACCCTCTCCGCAAAATGACACCTCTTCTTTAAAGAGGCCATGTTTATATTCGCACACACACACTGATTTAACAGCTGTTAACCAGGGCATGCTTTGCCAAATGCTGCAAAAACTCCAGTAGGAATATTTAGAGAGATTAAGGTATTTACATGTTTCAAAAATCCAAATATTGGAACACTCCACATCTTAATAAGACTTACTCACCTACTCTGAATATGGCCTGTGCATGTAAATGTAGTCGCTGTCGTTTACTTTCCTTTAGCTGTTCTTTGGTTTCTACTGACTCCTGGAGCAAATATCTGGCTTTTTGGCTGCTCCACCACCTTGTTGCCAATTTGTCTGGCTGCTCTTTGGGGCATGGTTGTGTAGAGAGCTTCTAGGAAGTTTTTTTTTTATGAATCAACAACAATGACTGAATGAGTGACAATGACACAAAACTCTGCAAGGAAGCTGCACACTCAGGTGATCATTCACTATTTGCACACTGTCATCTGATGCATTCCCTTCACACACATATCGATTGTAGACACTTTAAAAGTAATAGTCAGACATCTGCAGGATGCACTTACTTGCTTTTTGGCTGAGAGTGAGGTGAGAGGCTTGACACCACTCGCATGTCTGTGTGTAAATAAACATGAAGCTATTGCCAACAGACAGTTAGTTTAGGTTTGCACGAGGACCGGGAGCAGAGGGGAAACAGCTGTTGTGGTTCTCCGCCTGGCAACAAGCAAAGATACACCACGAATTAACATGTAACATCGGCAACATCCATCAGCACCGCCGAGTCTTCAATTACTATAGCGTTTTCAAACGAAACTGTTTTCAGAGCAGCGTGTTAGCTAACACACCTTAAAACGCGTACACACCTGACTTACGGTGGCCGTGCGCGCGCCGGTGTAAACAGGAAGTAAATTGCCCACCGCAGTTTAGGAGGTGTTAAAGAAAAAAGGTCGTCAAGACAAACGATGACATTTGCAGTGTTAAAATGAAGAATTTACTACCTGCGAGCAAAGACAACGAGGTCAGTAACTCCTTTATTTTATTATTAGTTTGAGTTTTTTAGGTTTTAACTTGTGTTACCTTTGGACAAAGCCCGGCTTTCCCCAACCTAAGCTAACTGGCTGTTAGCAGTTTCTTATTTATTTAAATACAGAAAAAAGGGTGGTATCAATCTTGTCATCTGAGTCTCCTTTTTTCCATAAGGGACATTACACATTTTCACAGAATGTCAAACAATTCATTGAAAAACTTGCCCTTCATGCCTCATTGTTATTCTGAGCAACCAAGTTCGTCCTTCATTTGTCCACCCAACACTTAACATTTTCTCCTCTGTCTGTGTATTGTGTCTGTCTGCTGACGTGTTGTGAGGATTACTCAGACAGGCCTGAAAATCCATCAGCAGCAGAAATATCCCTGCAGCACTGCTGTTTTCTTAAAGCAGAGGAACAGTGTGCACATTATTCTTTTCCATATTTTATTGATTTTTTTTTTTTTTTTAGGTTTAAAG
>OMNW01008192.1:0-13029 GCA_900303245.1 Selene dorsalis
ATTTTTTTTCCTCCATGAAATCTACAAAGCACACACACACACACACACACACACACACACACACACACACACACACACACACTCCCTTTCATATCTGCACCTTGGAGGAATGCAGTGACTGTGCCGTGGTGGAAGGGAGCTGATTTAGCCGTTCTTTGATGCTCCCACTAGTGAGCCGTCTCCCACTGAGCACTGACATCCTGTCAGCATGAAACCTCTTCTCATGCCCCGGGTTAGTCACTACATGACCACAAAATGCTTGAGTGTGTGCGTGTGTGAGTAAAAGACAAACAGAATAAAGAAAGGGGTTACACATTTCCTAAATTCAGACTCACAGGTATAAAATAATTCTGGTTTATGGAGGACCAAAGTGGAACCAAACTTCTCCATGAGTTTTATTTTTTGTTTTTTTCCAGCCTGGGAACATGAGTCTATTACTAAACTAAACTAAGCTAAACTAAACTAACTGAACTCCAACAATAATATTTCTGTCTTTGATTGTATATCCCATCAAAAAATTAATTGAAAGATGGTGGGTGTTATGGTTAAAACACTGTAAAAAAATATTTTATAATAAAAATGTTGAGGGAAAACAAGTTACAGAGATCGGCCTAAAAGATGGCGAATCTAAGTAAATAGGTTTATTTTGTGTCGTTTTCAGCTTCTGATAATAAGTGAACATTTTATTTGCTATTATAGAAATAAATGGAGAGATTACAGGTTACATAAACCGGTGGAAAAGCTGCTAGCTTTAGTTCTGTCTTTCTATTTGGGTCTAATTTTCTGTAGTTTAAGCCATCGTTCCTGTTGGTAACAATAAATCTGTGCTCATAAACTTAATTGCTAAGGTCTGGGAATTACCAGCATCCCTGAAATATGCCAATGGAGCAAGAAACACAAGTGGTTGATCAGACAGGCTTTAAAACAAAGGCCAATGTTCGCCAAACTTATTTAAATGAGAAAATAACGGTAAAAACGATAAAAGCTACAACCCAAACTATCCATTGTAAACATTCATTACTGTTTATAGACTGAACGACTCTTTTGGTTAATTTTAACTCACTTTTCTCATTGTCATTGTGAATGCACAGTTTTCCAGGACAAAAAAAGAAAAGAAAAGCGTTGATACAGGAATTGTGTGTGATTTTATTGTAATAAATAAATGAATAAAAATGTGCAGGAGAGAAGATCGATAACATATTATTACAGTGAGCTCATTCACTCCGAGATCGCGGCCCTATAACTTATAATATATCATTTTAAATGTAAATTTTAAAACACTTCATCCCAGCGTTCCAGCATTCACGGCTCTTTATAGGCAATCAGAGACCGAACACTTCAGCTTTCAGCTAAACACCTAACCTCTAACATCCCGAGGGCTGGGTGGAATTAGTTACAATTACTTTTTCAGGTAATTATAAATCCTCTGCAATCCAATAAAGCCATTCACACGACCCTCAAGGGCCCTTGACGCTGTCATTTAACGGTGGTATATGGAATTAGAGCGAGGTAAACCCAGGTCTCACACCACCTTAATTGTATGGTTCAAGCAGCCTGTGGGTGGTTGAGGTTTCAAATTGCTTTAATTGGTACTGAGGTAACAAACAGGTAACAGAATCGTTGGGAGAGTTCTGCCAGAGGGGGGAGGAGGGGGGTAACAATGAAAAATGGTGAAAGAGTGTCAGTGTCAGATCTTTGCTCGCCAAAACAAGCCCTGAAAAGTAAGCACCAGATAATTCAGGCATGTTTGCGATTCACTGGTTTGTTCATTTAGAAAAAAATTATGCTTCAACTTTAACTATGAGCATGTGATGATTGAGATGTTGTGTCCTTAAAAAAAAAAAAAATCCTCTTTTTTTCTTTTTTTATCCCACGCATGAAACACACTTTCTCTTGTGTCTTTGATGGGCAGAACAGCCTTAAGCCCCCCCTTCACACACACACACACACACTCAGTTACACACACTCCCCTTTTACACCCCCACATCTCCAAACATCAAACTGTGAAGTCCTAATGAGTAATAATCTCTTTTCTCAGCCCAGCTAAAAAGGGGGAGAGTCAAGCAGCGTCACTGACCCTGGTTTTCGACAGCACGTTCCAAAGACTGAGCAAACACTGGTAATTGCCCCTGAGATCAGGTTCTGTTTTGACTGTTTGTCGTCCTCGCTGCCGCCTGATGTGTATTTGATCTGCAGTGGGATGGCAGCTAGCGCTCCTCATTCACTCCACACATCTCAGCTCCATGCAGAGAGACAGCAAAACCACCAGGCGAGCAAGGGAGCACACACACACACACACATACACTGGTAAAATGTGAATTAGCAGCCACTTACAGCGTGATGTGTGCATGTTGTTTCCTGTGGTCGTCCTCTGAACGAGTCATAATGATGCCAGGATTTCATGAGTTTCTTGTTGAAAAGTGGCTGAAAATTCTGCACAAACAAACAAAACAGATTGTGCATGTGTGTTCGCATGCAAAGAGCACATAAACACATTGGATCAAAGTTAAATATTTACTCATACGGTGAAAACAACTAAATATATATTCCTAATAAAGTGCAATTCGGTTTCATTATCTCATCCTGAGGTGATTTTGGAGTTCTCAGTGGAAAAAAGACATAAAATTTCATGCTTCCATTGTGGATAACATGGTCATTAAAACCAAACAATTCCTGGTGCAAACAAATCATGTCCAGACAGCCACAATGAGCACCGCTAACTAGTCACATTTCTTTGCTTAAATAAGTCACATGGTGTCGGTTAGGAAACAAATCCCAGAGAGCAAAAATGTGAGAGATCAGACTGAGTAATTATGAAATACAGACAACATCCTATGAAAAGTAAAAGTATTTCTACCAAACAATAAATAACTTGCTTAAAATGGAACATTTCTCCATCAGCTCAAGGTCTTTTCTCGGAAGAAAGAAAGAAGATTATAAATTGCTCTCTTCTCCAACAAGAACAACAAGAAGAAGAACAACAAAAAACACTGAAATGACATTTTCAGATTGAACTCATAATGGTTTTCTAGACTCTTTTTCTTTTACCCCAGCCAAGCCTCATTTTAAGCAGCATGACATGCTGACAAATGACTGCATAGATGAGTCAGGAGTGCTTTGCAGTCAGTCATGGCAACCTCTCAGCCACAGTTACAGCTGACCTTGTCAACAAGCTCGGATCAAACCAGGCAGGAGCGCGACTGTTTCAGTAGCCGGGCCTGACCTGAGGAGATCAAACCATAGGTGGGGTTAATACCTGCAGGAGCAATCAATCTGCTTTTCATTTTCAACCTGCTGGATCATCTCAGCCTCTTCAAAAGTTCTCTGTCAAGGGAAAAAAGAAAAAGAAAAAAAAAAAGTCAATTTTTGCAAGTAATTTTGACATGTCAATTATTGTGGATTTACTGTTATTAGGATGATTGCTCCAATGATTCAGCCCAGTGAGCTGCTGGGATTAAAGGAACATTTGACTTTTTTTTTTTTTTCTGGGATGTTTGACAAGGGAAAGGTGCAAACATTTTTCAGTGACTCCATTTTCATAAAAGAAGTATTAATATACCGTCTGTTCAGAAAGTGAGTTTATTTTCATTTCAAACAGTTATTTCATTATAACATATTCAGTAGTGTGTTTTAAATCCATCTGATTGGATTAATGAGTATGTATTTCTAAACTGGCTCCACTGATTTGACGCTCACCTTGATAGTGGTTATTTAACAATATTCTCATACAGTTATGACTTGACAGACATGGGAAGGGTTTGAGCTCTAAATGAGGCCTAATGACAGCCTGCAGGCAAAGCTAATACTAATAAAACTGCCTGACAACGCTACAGGAATGTTGCCACAATTAATGAAACCTACCGGCCCCTCTTCTGTCTGGTGCCAAAGCACATGTGGAACCTCTAAAAGCCTGTGTTTCTGGTGGAGTGAATTACCCCCTCAAACCAGTCACACCAGGATATCAGGATGCAGCGCTGACTGAAGTTAAAAGGCCCAACGCAGGGCCCAATCCCCTAAAAGTATTATTGTATACACACAAGCTCACGGGGATGGCTTGTGTACATTTAAACACAAATACACAGACAGGAACTCGGTTTACTGGTGGATCAATGATAGAGTAAACAGTGAGTTATAAGGGCAGAGATGGTTGAAAAGGCCCGATGATGATGATGATGATGATGATGGCGATGAACTCGGGGTTAACAGTCCTCGCTCAAATCTCCTGTGGAACTGCAAAGACTGCAATGTTTGGATGCGTGGTAAATAGGATTTCGTGCGGAATACTCATGCTTTGTGTTGAGCATCAGTTATGTTAAGAAAAGTAAATGGAAGTAAAAAGGAATGTGAGATGCCGGAGTGTATAGAGGACGCAGCGATGTGGCAGACATCAGCAGCAGCAGCAGCAGCAGCAGCAGCAGGATGCGGAAGAGCAGCAAAGGGAGGGAGGAAGAGGGATGAAGGGGGATCCTCCTGTAATTGCCGGAGCAACATGGAGGCCGATCCAAGGGCCTTGGGCTGATATTAAAGTGACCTGAGAGACTCCAGACACAACAGGCCTCTAAACAGTCCTGGCTCCAGTGTGGAATGAGCCTCCCACACTGACCTATACTACCCACCTCCCAAACACCAAGCGCCGTCCTGCCAGGTTGGACCTTCAAACTTCCTCCTGTGACTCATGCACCATCCCAGGATTTGAGCCTGAGGGCTGAAGAGAGACAGACAAAAATAGTCAAGTCTTACATGGAAGCTTTGTGAGTGACTCGCTGAGTGTCAGTTTTTAAACTTGTTCAAGATCTTTACAGTCAGGCTAATTCAGGTGGTTCGACCGTGGCACCAGAAAAATATCAGTTTTTTTTTGATGAAACTTAAACTCCATGTAATGAGAAATGAGACAGTGTGCTGGCATGGCTACTGTGATGAGCAAACCAGTAATCACAATATACCATAATGAATTACAATATGCCTCAATCACAGTCATTAAGCTGAATTCTAATTGAGCATAATTTCCACTTTTTGTATAAACAGGCAAGACTTCACTTGGTTTATAATTAATGGGAGGTGAAGCATGCAGCTTGGCTGCCGGCAATGACAGGAAAAACCAAAATGCTGTTTCTTCTCTTCTCCTAGAAACGTCATTATCTAAAAATGTCACCTCATTAACATTGTTATGTTCTTTAGTTTTGGCTTGTGTAACATACACACACACACACACACACACACACAGAACATGCTGATAATACAAATTGACCTGATTTACCAAACATCACACTAAAGAGTCAAACCGATTTATTACATGATGAGCTGCATCATCTGACCTATAATTTCACTTGTACTATTACTATGTTTTCTTTTAATTGATGAATCTTGACTTGTGAACATAAAATATTTCCTGGGATTTATAGCAGTATCATGGGAAGCTTTTTATATTTGGACTTGAGAGAGTAACGCTAACCATAACCCTTCTTGAGGTCATGACACTCTCATAACCTTTACCTTATTCATGGGATACTTGAGTCATAAAGGGTTATCGGAAATTACTCTCTGGCAAAAGAACAGTGTGCGTCCTTAATGTGATTCATTTGAACAGCCTGTGTATGGGTTCAAGTGTGCACATGTAGGAACAGTAAGTCAGAGGCATTTCTGTCTAAAGTCCTCCAACCTGAACGACCGACGTGGATCGTTCCGTTCGTTGTGGCCACCCTCGCCTTCGACCCACAGCGTCGTCGTACCAGAGACTCACAGACTGGAGGAAAGGCTCAAACTTCACATTTTTTTGTGTCTCTGGTGATGAACCTGCCTGTGTGTGTTTTCCTTTGTGTGTGTGTGTGTGTGTTTACTGCTGTGAGGTCCAGCGGTGGCTGAGTGATGCCTACCTTGGTCTAACACCATAGTTAACACAGCCGCTCTGGCTCCACAGTGGGTGGAGTCGCCAGACAGCATAACTGGGCCCTGCAGCCCACTGTAATTAGCCTTATTGAAGCTGTCAGTCAATGAGCCGCCCCAATCTGGTCCCAGAGCGCCACAGTGCTAACACTGAGGGGAAGGTGTTGGGGGGTGAGGGCCCAGAGCCGCTGGCCATGCAATGCTAAGAAGTCTCAGCTATCTGTTACCACTTTAATAACACTCCTGACAGTCCCCTCTGTGTTCAACCATTCTTCCCCCTCACTAGCTTTTCTCAGCCCTTTCTCTCCGAGCCTGGAGATGTGTTTTGACAAACTGATTGTTCGTTGGCATGACGTGATGTAACGAGGGACACATGTTGCCGGGGAAGAGGAAGAATATGAACGTAACATCAAAGAGAGGAAAATCAGATTTTAGTCAGGACCCAAATGTAGAGCGAAATAGGACTTTAAAATCTGTTTATGTATCTCAATGAAGATGTTTTCAATTGGGGGAAATGTAGAGCTCATATAATAAGCATATAAGGGCATGCTCGAGTGTGCGTTTGATAGAATAACAAAATCCACATGAAATAAAACATGCTGTGTCTAATAGGCTCGTAGCTTTAGAGATTTCTTGCTGCTCCTCTTAAACTCACAAGTGGTTTTCCTCATCGTTACCGCGGCCCTGACATCTGCTTATTAATACTCCATGTCAGACAAATACAAAAATGTTCAGCAAGTTTCACAAACAGGCACAGACTTAACAAAGGGCAGTACACACACTCACAAACACACATACACACACGCACACACTGGTACTTGAGCTTTTCATAAATTCAGTTAAGTCACTATTTTCACACGAGCACCGAGGCCTGAGCGGTGAAGTTCTTTAACTGTGTCCAAATATCCTGAGGGTGATATGAGTGGTGCGGTAGCAATTTGTTGTCTTTGCAACCTCCTGATGTCCACCAGACATAGCAAACTGTGTTTATACTTTGATGAAAAGAAACCAAATAAAACGGATGAATTATCATGGGCCACCTTAAGTGAATTTTTCGTTGCTGATGATTTCTCTGGGAAATAATTTGAGGTGCAGGAAATATGTAAAATACACAAAATTTTAGCATTTCAATGTCTTCTTGAGCTTTTTGAGCTGAAAAAATTTCAATATGGCTGCTCACTGAAACACATTACAACAAATAAGGGGAAACTGGGTTTCTTTCACTGCGACACACAACCCTGCTGCATAATGGAAGAACTCTATACGAGCACAAATCTTCTGTTTATGGAGACTTAAATTCATTACAGTATCTAAATTAGCAATATTTCAGCACTGACGAACAAACAAACATCCATTGAGTTACAGTGACATGCACCTGAATGACTCCACAGTCATTCCCAGCCAAAGCTTTTCTATTGACTTAGTGTTAAGCAAAGTGCCCACATGCTGCTAAAGGCAGTAAAAACAGCTTTGTTACAAAAGCCGGGGGTATTTGTGGGCTTAATTACATTTCATTTTACTCTTGGCATTTTGATGGTAAAACACTTAGCTTTGGAATTTTCATTCCCTTTGTACACCATTGTAATGAACACAACCCCATAATTGTTTCTCACCCATAGGCACTAACTGGGCTTTTTAATTTTCCATCGCTCGCTCAGTAGCTGTGCCAAGTTCTCCAGGTAATGTTGAAACTCTGACTCACACAGTTGTGGGCTAGAGAGCTGGGCCAGTTTTGAATGGGGGCTAAATATATACTATATTCATAAATGCTTCCTGGGATTTGTTAAACAAGCTAACTCTGTCCAATGAACCTTTTGAGGAGGGAACGACAGAATCATCATGTATGGCTTCTTTTTTTTTTTTAATTAGTATTGCTATTTAATTATGTCTTTCTTAACAGAATCATTGTGCTTTGTTGAAGGAAAGCAATCACTCAAATGTAATTAAAGGCTGAAGTCCAACTCTGAGAGAGCCACATCCATCACAGCTGCACTTTAATGGTGAAAATACTGTGTCGGTCTCATAATTATTGCTTTAGTATTGTCACAAAGGACACACTGAGCAATATCTCATGTGGATTCTAACCGGAGGGGAAAATCAGGCTCGGTGGCAGAGAGGGCCGGACAACGGTTTAGAAAAAAGAAAAAAGAAATCAAGAGCAAAGAAAGTGGCCCGTTGGCACGAAAGGAGCATTATTACCATGAAGCCTGATGCTGAGTCACTCTCTGGCAATTTAAACACATGTTCCACCACAGCAGCCATCATCACTGCAGGACTTTTCTCATCTCCTGTGGCAGGGATTACAAACAAATATGTCATTATTCTGGTTCAATAATGAATTGTTTGCCCCTACTAATTTGGTCAGTTTTGCATTTTGGCTCAATTGAGTTATCCCATAAAACAAAATTGCCACTGCTCATTGAAAAAAACAAAACAAAAGGAATAACACTTACAAAAAATGTAAATCTCTATTTTGGGCCTTGGATAACTTTATAGATTAGATTAGTTCAGTGCTAAATTCAGCTCGCTCTGGATCTTGGAATGAGATCTCAGCCGAGAGAGAAAAGTCCTTTTTGTTTCGCTGCCAAAGAAATTATACAAACTGTAGATTTTAGGAGGTACATTACTAAATATTGTGCACATTTTTCCCTCCAAGTTATGACTGTGTTTGCCAGCTATTGAAATGCTTCATACAAACGATCATCGTGCTGGTGCGGCTGCTGTCATCATATCAACCAGCTGTTCAAACAGCTAAAAGCCAGTCTTGCATGTAAAGTTTGTGCTGTGATTAAGTCAATCTCAACACTGATGAACACATGATAGAGTGTGGATGTGCGTTGCAGCGTGTGGGGACGAATTGAGGTTATACTGAGAGCTACTGAAGGCAGAGATCTGGGGGAGAGGGCCTGCAGTCCCCTGGGTGAACACTGGGGAGAGCCCGTCTACCCAGTGTGAGGCTGGCTCAGCCCGCGCCCCTCCCCTCTAGATTGTAACAGCAATCACTCTGCTCCATGCTGTGGTTTTACTTGTTTGTTTTGACAAGAGTATTAACTTACAATATCGCACTTTAAAAAGTGTGGGATCACTCTGGAAACAAACACAGACGGCATCATGAGACATTAATGCAGCAGGAGGATTCAGAGCATGATGTTGATAGATCTGTAAACCACTGTTAACTCTGTGAGCGTGGAAAGATGAAAAATCACTTTACGCAATCTATGAGGTGAATATGACGCCTGAAGTTATTGATAATTGGTCTTCATCAGACTTTTTTTTGCAATATTTACAGTCCTTCTCAGACATGAAGAACAGAAGTAGGACCATTCAGGGGGAGAGCGTCAAACTGTCTGCCACATAACGAGCATCCCTTCTCTTATTTTACATGTGTGATTGCTCTGTTTGGGTGGTCCTGCCATCGTACGCTCCTTTTTAGGTGTACAAACATGAGAAAAGTTGGAAGATCAAATCAAGATGCAAAGATAATGACGTGCTATGTACATAAACACGTGTTTTACACAGTAGACGTTCCCCAAACACATTTCAAGTCTACTTAAATCACGTATGGTTTCCGAGGCCCTGCAGGAATCATCATGATGAACTGGATTCTCAGTGGACACAGTGATGGATTCAGATTGTGTCTGCTCTTGACAAATGGAAACAGATTGCACGGTGAGAACATACAAAAACATGGACAGAAGAAAGGCAAAGGCACTCCATCACAGACACACACACACACACCTACAGGACAAGGACAGTACATGTGGTGCATGCAAACCTACACAAAAGCATGCGTGAGAGGACACACACACACACACACACACATACACACACACACTGAAATCCACAACAACTGTTTAGTTTCTGAGTCACCACCATGTGAACAGTGTGACAGATTGCTCAGAGACAGGGTGGTGCAAATAAAACACTAATGACAATATAATGGCTCATTAGCTTATGATGTGGGTAGCATTGTGTGCATGCAGACATATAAGTGTACGGGCATGCGTGTGTGTGAGAGTGAGAGAGAGAGAAAGAGAGAGAGAAAGAGGAAGACATGCCTGTAGTATGAGTGTGTTCCCAGGCTAACCTGACTAGGTGAGACTCTCTGGCACCAGTGTCTCAATGCAGCCCTGGGGGGAGCCGTACAGTGCTGCAGCCTGCGAACTGAGGTATGCACACACACACACACACACAAACACACACACACAAACACATACAACAAAAGGCAGAAGCTGTTCAGCCTGTACTTTCTTTCTTTGTCCTTGTCTATGATTTTGCATGGCTTCTTTCAGAGCAGTAAATGCCAGTTAACACAATGAAGTAACAGGCTCCTAAATACACACGTCACATACTGCACATACCATATTACTGATAAATAACACTCGCCCTAAAACCTGTAGGAATTCTGCATCCTCATGCTATTTATATCCCCATTACCACAGTGCATTACACTTAACACTCAGGTAAAAGGGCAACCTACTGCTCACTGTGGTGATGGCTGAGTTTTGGGGTCAGGTCTCTTCATGTGTTTGACATTATTAGCAGAGCTACCATGTAATCCAGACTCAATCCTCAGGCCAATGAGACTTTATTGGGGGTAAAGGGTGATGGTTATGGAAGCTATTAGACAATAATGGAATAAACTCTCCCTCCTTTAACTTATTCTGTCCCTGGAGGATTGTCCTTTTTCCACTGAAGTTCCTTATCGCTCAGTATTTAGACAGAATTGATGACATACTTTAAAAGGTTTGGAGAACTCTCATTTAAAAGCTAATCTCTGAGTCTGATAATCCCTGTTTTGAGTTTTGATTTGAAGTAATGTAATCTCAGAGGGCGCTTTCCCAGGGTTTGGTGGAGGGGCAGATATGATCAGTAACTAAACTAAGAGGATGTTGGACATTAACTTTTCAATTTTCTCTTTTGGTTAAAAAATGTTTACCCTTCTCGGTTTTATTTAATCATATTGGCTGCGGGTTTGCGCACTAATTTTAAGTACAAAGCGCTTTGTGACTCATTCCAAAGATGAACACAGAGCAATTAAAAGTGATGTGTCTCTAAGTCAACCATCACTGCTATAAACGACTTAAGAAGAACAAAAAGACAACACATCCCCGCGGAGTGTAAAGTCACATCACACATGCTTAAAAGACCAGATTCGGGACGAGTCTCCTCTCTCTGTGTACCACTCTTATTATCCATCATTAGCGTCTATTACACACCAAGTTGTTGCACTGATCATCGTCTTTGAAGGGGCCGTAATTACAGGGGAGTTTGCCAGAAAAGGTTTCGAAACGTCTGAGACAATATGGTCTGACGAAGACAAATTTGCTACAGGTTGCCTCCACTCACTGGAGCCTGTCACTGGACTTTTTTTTTTTTTAGGAGACTGATGGTTCAAAATGCTTCAGCCAAGGCCAAACAGCTGCGTTTGCATTCACCAGCTCAGACTGTGCACTTTATCTGTCAAAACTCTGCTGCTTCTTTATTCTGCTTCAAAGTGGGAAATGACGTTTATTTTCTGACACAAAACAACAGAAAAGAAAACCACTGGAATTTAGATTCTTACATTTATGAATCAGAGAAAAGTGTCACGTCAAACCGTCTTTTCATTTCAGAATAAAATCCTAGTTCATGTCTCTTTCCCAGACTGGTGGTAAAGCAGGAGTCCGCGGTCTAACCTGTGTGGGTCCCTGGGAGCCTGTGGTGGGGCGTTAGGCTCTGTGAGAACGTGGCATGGAGGCTAAGCCCCCTGTTCCACTGGAACGTGTTTTCCTTTCCCCATGTTTGGACACACAGCAGACAAGTGGAGGTTAGGACAACACTCCACTAGGAGCCAAAAGACTTATCCGACAAGTAATTAGGAGCGGGGTCAAGTTGAGAGAACTAAGCCCCGTAATTCCCACTCCAATGCCACGGGTGAGGTAAGGCCTGAGTGGAGATCCTTTTTCCTCCTGAGAAGGCTCCTCAAACAGACCTGAGACAGAGAGAGAGACAGACAGACAGAGAGGGAGAGGAGAGAGAGAGAGAGATGAAGGAGTAAGTAAAGCAGATTATTAGAAATTTTAACATTCCCCCTTTAATCCATCTGGTCTGAACCACTTTATAAATCAATATTTTTCACTCATTCTGTTACTCTGATTGTCTTTTTGCATGGAAAATTTGACAAGGTAAAAGAAAGGAAGAAAAAATCTGTGTGATTGATCAGACTGAGTAAGATTTATGAGATGTTTAAAATCTTTAAAGGTTGCATTTATATTTTTGGCAGCATTTAAAACAATTACACTGGGATTTATGTCCTGAAATATAGTGTACATGACCATGCCATCATGTTTTATAGTTTATGCTCAATAAATTATTACTATTATTAATTTTTTTTGTGTAATGACCATCTATATTCCATAAATACATTATGACCTGTCTAGTCTTACAACAGCGAATGCACAGGTAACTGAGGTTTATATTTCTCCTCTATCAGACTTACTACACCTACAGTGATTTAGTTACCTTTATTTCACATATAAAAAGAATAAGTAATGTTGTTGTTGTTTTTTTAAAAAAAGTTGTTTTAGCTTTGGGAGCTGCAAAAATAAAATAACTGTTAAATAAAATCTTTAAAATCCAAACTATAAGGTATGTTAAGATCAGCCTCCTCACCATGTGAAAGGCACACAGTCCTCTCCTGGATTGTGTTTCTGTGCTTTAAGGTGCACGTGAAATTGCCTTGTGATGAAAAATCCTATTTACATTTTTGGGCGAACTCTCCTTTTGATGGTGGCACAGCAGAATGCTCAGTCTGTCCTTGAGCGCAGCGTGTTCGTGTGAGCCCTGGCGAGAAAACACCGGTGATATTTTCATAGCCACAGTAGGCCCATGCTATTGACCTTCACCTCGGCTTTCATGTGGCTCAGGCCTAAAGTAAACCTCAGGACCCACAACATGTTCATAAATCAGACGCTCAGGGCAGATGGAGCAATAATCATTTCAGTTTTGAAGTCATATAAAGAACAAAATGTGGCAGAAAAAAAAAAAACATTCCTTAGGATGATTTACAGTTTAAATCAGTTGCACTACAAACTGTTATTTTGGTGCCAGTTTTTTCTCTGCAACCTGCCTGAGGACTACAGATTTTTTTTTTTTTTTTTTTTT
>OMNW01008194.1:0-11560 GCA_900303245.1 Selene dorsalis
GTAGGACAGAGATGTTTGCCAGGCTGTTTCTTTTCTACTTGTACAGATATTTTCTATAGCACTTACATATTATTTCTATTCCATTTCAGATGTGAGTTAGATGTCAGCTAACAGGCCCTGCATCTTTGGACAGATTGCTGCGATTCAGGAGGTGTGTACATTGGCTTTCCCACGAGTCTCGGTAATCCGTAGTTACCCATAACACCCTTCTCTGTGTAGACTCGCAGAGACGTTCATGTGTTTCTTCTATTAAGGCCTTTCTTGGGTTCAGGCTATGACTATGCAGATTGTTTGTGCAAAGGGTTTTTTGGTTCGATTTTTGACACAATGCGACGTGATGTCATCTGTGAATTAAATGTGCTGGCCAACCAAACATGTCCAAGCCAGGCCAATATTTCTGATAGATTAGTTTGTAATATCCAAAGTCAGTCTTGCTCCATGACTACTCTCCAGTTATATTTTAGTACCTGATGAGCATTAAAACTCAGACTGGATGTGCTGGTGTGTGTTTGTCTTTGCAACGGTGCCTGTAGGAACACACCTACTCCATGCTCTTCAACAGTGTGCACTCTTTGGTTGTTAACTCACCTTAAGGCTTGTACAAGGTTGAGGTCTGCAAACTCATGGAGCTCCACAAACGCCTGGAGGACCTTGATGTTAAAGTCATCCCTAGAGGAAAGGAGGGACAAATGTCACACCGTTAACTATAGACACTGTTTCTAAACAGAGACACGCTGCAGGGTACAGTGGCACACTCGTGTTTTGCGGGGTCACGTTGGTGACCAAAATCCTGCGGCCGTGTCACAGACAGAGGCTGCAGCATAAAATCCCTGCTGTTTTAACTGCCCCACCCTACAACCACGTGCCTGCTCAGTTATTTAACAGGCACCGTCTGCCATCGGTGCACTGCCCCATAAATCCAGGCTACCGATTTCCTTGGACTTCATGCTCACATCTGAGAACATACGCTGCAGATCTGACACAGAGTTGGGGAGAGGAAAAAAAAAGGTGGAAGGAAAACAGAGGGAAAACTGGTGAGCTCACCGTTCTCCTAAGTAGTCCCCAATGACTGTTTTGTTGAGCCCCTCGCCTTTGTAGAGGAACTGTGCAATGTCCTCTGGGGTGTTCTGGAGAAGATCATTCTCCAAAAGAAACTGGATCCCCTATTTTGAACAAAAAAAAGAGTACACATTTACACGTCAGTTACCTGTTCTGGTCTATTTTGACGGTTTAAAACTTTCATTCAAGAAGCCCTGTCCAATCATATGAGGTAATTCAACAGCAAAAATGTTGTCCTGACCTTTTTAGGGTCCATGTTGAACTTTTTCCTCCCCATGGCGATCTGTTTGTTTCTTTGCGTGGTTTTGCTGTAGTAAAAGAAAAAACAAACAAAAACAGGAACATCCATCACATGACAGTTAAGGGTGTGGTGTTGTCCCCAGCCTGCTGTTTGTTCAGAAGGTCAGTTTGTGATGGGTTCGCCCAGGATGTAACAGGACTTTGTTTATTTATTACTCTGAAATGTTTGTACAGTGGAATTAAACTGTAAAAGTACATGATACGTGATCATGTGACTGTATCTACTCCTCTGCATTACTCTGCTCATTCTAACTTTGTAGCCATTGGAGCAACAATCACCATTTAAAGTTACTCCTCTTCAAAGCTTCTCCAGCTTTGTGTGTCTTTATATTCTACCTATGCTTTCTATATGTCCAAAAATAGCCCAAACCACACACACACACCTCATTCCACCTCATCAACCAATCAAACGAAAGCCTCTGTATACAGACTGTTTGTATAATGTTGAGTTGAGGGACTGCCCTCCTTCACTCCTCAAACAAAAGAGGATTAACACACACACACACACACACACACACACATGTAGACACACACACAAAAGTACACACACAATGACAGGTGTGAGGATCACAGCAGAAGCAACTATATCAACGAATTAAGAATGAGCTAGACCTGGAACGGTTGGTCAATTCATTGATTTGTCAGTTAACATAAATATTGATTATTCATTTACTATTCAAGTCATGATGTCACCATGGGGATATTTTATTGACTTAATGATTAATAAAATAATCCAAAACAATCAACAACTCATCCTCACCTCTCCCCCACACAGGTCAGCTGCTCGATCTCAGTCATTACCTCTGCAATCTCAAACTTCAGCCGCTGCAGAGAGGAAAACAACTCAGATGACTCATTCATTCATTCCATATACTAGAATGTGTGTTTTACTGCTGCTAATAAAAAGACTGACAGGGGAGGACAACATGGATCCAGCTGCCGCACCAAAGAAACAAGTAAAAACGATTCAATTTGATGATTACATAACATTTAATAGAAAAGAGCATCCTGATGATTGGAGTTACTACAGGACTGGTTGATGCGGTTACCATCAATATAACAGTCTTAATAAGATCATCTTCATCGCCATTCTGTCTTTATTAGACAATGTGCAGTTGGGAGGATACAGGAAACCTCTGATAGATGTTTATAGGATATTTTATTACAACATGCCTAAAAAGAAATCACACATAAAACAATGTAAACTGACAATAACTTGTATTGATTGAAACTAATCTAGAACCAGCTCTATTTACCATAACTTTGTGCTGCTGGAACAAATAAAATAGAATTCATGGATAATACTCACTTCAATATCATCCAGAAGCTCCTTTTTCCTGCGCCGTATGTTCGACAGCTCATCTCTTTCCTCCAAAGAGAGGTCCTCAGGTACTGGAAAATACACAGAGAAGGGAATATGAAAGAGCGTGTATGAGGGAATGAGAGAGAGAGAGAGAGAAACAGAAAGAAGGGCAGGTTTGTGAGGATGGATTAAATTAATTCACCTTCCGACCAGCCAGTCAGAGTCACAGGGATTAAGCTTGGCAGTGTATACCTGCTCAATGAATCCATCCCAAAGATATTATTCATGACCTAAATTAATAGACTGACAGGCAGAAGTGCCATTTCATTTGAAACCTTGGATTAAATACACTACATTGGAAAGAAACAGGGAATCAGGAGGCCCCGTGAGTTCAAAATTTCAAGTTGTATTTGTGGCTTTTTATTTAACACCCTGTGCATATCAGATTTAACCTGTCAAATAAGGCAGTTTACACGCTACTGGGGAGAATATGGTTGAATGAATGTCGGTGCTTACAGGGTGAATGGCTGCAGGAAAAACATGAGGCACAGGAGGAAAATACTGAAATTAAGACTTAAGATGGAAAATGACTGTCCGATACTCACTCGCAATTTGGCGTCTACCAGCGCTTGACAGAAATATCTGGTTGTTTAGTTGCTAAATGTTCCACTATGTTCACCACCTTTAAACTGTGTGAGTCTGTGTGGTGCTGAGCAGGCAATAATGGGTTTTTAGAGCCTTTTTAATCACACTACATGAGGCGAGAGTAAACCAAAAAGCTCTATAAAGCAGAGTGCAGGTATAGATTAAAATGAGAGCTCTCCCTTCACATTGTCAAACTGTTATCACCCGAGAAATATCCATTTTTATTTATGTGGAGTGTGTACATGCAGGTATATGAACATACAGTAAAAAAAAAGTGAAAGAAAAGAAAAGTTCAAGGCCCCATATTTATACACTACCTCTGTAGAGCATGTAGTGCTAATGCAATACAATACATCACTCCTGGCATTACATTGATATAAGATTCAGTTTTATTGATGGAACTATATTCATTAAATTACATATTTAGCAGTAAGAACTTTATCATTTTCTGTCTTTCTGTTAAAATGAGGAAACACTAACCATGACTTCAGTGTTAAAGCATATGTTGATAAAATTGAAATGACATCCTTATGACAGTGGACTTACTGGCAGAACAACTGAACTGAACTGTGTGCAAGGGTACCTAATAAAGTGGGTGGGAGTTGCAGAATAAACAGCAGGTGTTAGAACACAAAAGCCACATACGAGGAGAAGTTTCTCATGAGAAATTTCTTTCAAACCAAATTAAAACCACAGAAACTTCCCTGTTGAAAAGCAGATGACTTCCATAAAGAACATCCTGTGTGTTTTAACACACACACACACACACCACTGAGCATCTGGCATGGCCTACCCCCTCAAATATTGGCTTTCTGATACTCAACTCTCGTTGAGCCCTCATTTCGGGTAATTAACACTGGAGAGAGCGTGGCACATCACGCATATGTTTTACTGCATGAGCTCACAAACACTGTATGCACAGGTGAGTACACACTATACACTGCATGCGTATATACTGTGTGCATACAAAATTTACACTTTACACACATGACATTCATTTCAGGGTCCCCAGAGCCACCTACTTATCCTTCATTTACCCGTGCCACGTCAAGCTCTCCCCCCAGACCCCTCGGAGGACCTCCCCCTCTTTCCTCCACACATCAGAAAACGGCAATCCATTTGAGAGCGAGCTGACAGGAAGTAGGTCATTTTCACATAGAGCTATACCAGATTGTGCTTCTCCTACGCTGTCTCTCTCACACACACATGAACGCACTCCCCCTCTATCTCTCTCTCTTTGTCCGCCTCCACCCCAGTGCTTGAAGTGGGGGTGAGAGCAGATTCAAATCCCCCAACTGAATCATACCGCTAAGCAGCTTTGCAATTCAGACTCTTTTTTTTTTCTCCCCCTGACTGTAAATAACGGAAACAGAAAAGTAAAGTTATTTCGTCTCCTCTTTATCTATCTGCTGTATCTCTCTCTCACACTCCCTGAATCAATCCCTCTTCCCCGTCTTGCACTGTAAGACAAAGTGACAGAAGCAGCATGGGCCATTAGGTTATTACGTTCTGAGGGCACAGAGCTCATGTTATCACAGATGAGCAGCCAGTCAAGAGAGAAGGGATACGGATAGGCGGAGATGGCTTTTTTAACTGTGTGTGAGATTTGAGCTTCAAATCTAAACAAAAGAAGGCTAAGACTAAAAAGACTAAACAAAAGAAGAAATAAAGAAAGGAGAGAAAGAGCTGCGTGAGAAAAAAGCCATAAGAATGAAAACATTTTTGTTAAATAATAGAACTTACGAGCACTTTTTATACATCTATACATCTAACAAGATGCTTCAAATATACAAATACATTTAAGTAAAATAAAAAAAATTACATCGGAATCACACAATAAAAGCGAAATTAGTGAGATAAAGCCTGGGACTAACTCAAGTCTTTTCTCCTTTGGCAGGTTGTCTAGGGCCCTGACAGCAAAGACTCCTGTGGTTTTTGTAATAGACCTCGGAGTGGCCAGCAAAGCTCTAGCAGAGGAGTTCAGACTGCGGGAGAGGCCAGCCCAAGCCAGGATTCTAAAGTAATTAAAGATTTTCTTTAGATCAATCCTAAAATGAATGAGCAGCCAGTGCAAAGCGGTGATGTGAACACTTTTCCTGGACCGAGTAAGGAGCCAAGCTGCAGCCTTTTGAACTAACTGTAGGTGGTGGATTGATTTCTGACTGCAACAGGTATACAGAGAGTCACAGTAGTCAAGGAGGAAGGAAATAAAAGCATGGATGAGTGTGTGCTTGAGAAACAATGCTTAACCTTAACCTTTCTATTCTCCATTGATGCGAACAACTTTCTCTACCTGGGGATCAAAACACAGGTTCTGGTCAAAGATCATACCAAGATTTCTGGCTGAGGACTGACATAACCTAGGACCTAAATTTTCAATGATTTGAGTTCTTTTAGCAAAAGGACCAATGACGACTGCAGACTTTGTGTGATTTGACTGGTGAGAGATGAAATCCAGTGTTTTATTTCACTAAGACACTTGAGGAGGGGGACACTGGGTCTGATTGGGAGATACAACTGTGTGTCATCAGCACCACAATGAATCTGGACATTATATTTGCAGATGTTGTCATAGAGAGGGAGCATATAAGTGGAAAATAAAATATGACCCAGGATTGAACCATGGGGGACACCGAAAAGTGAGTTCACGGGGCTGAAACTGAGCCAACTGTAAATGACCAGACAAAGGTGCAACGTGGAACGGATGGTATTGGGGTTTAAATACCATGACTGCTTTATATTGTGCAGCAATGATGACTTGTTGATTTAAAGGTTTACGTTGGACCCTGGAAAGTGTAGCTAAAAGCATGGCATTGTACTCTACTCCATTGCTGACTTGGAAATGGTCTTGGAAAGGTGTGGAAATGCCCTGACATAGGACAATAGGCAATTGGGTTGAGGGGGTGGCCCGTGGCCCCCTCAACCCAATTTGACTGGTCTCTTCATGCCTCCTGCCATGCACGTCATAGCCCACTCTCTCTTTCTTGGTTTCCTGTCAACCATTAGACTGTCCTATTTGATAGATAAACAAAAAAGCCAAACTTTGAATAGAAATGTCTTGCTGTTATCACTGGAGGGTAGTGTGTGTAACAGGGGGCCATTGGCAAAAGGCCTATGAAGCTGGAGCGGAAAAATAAGAGGGGAAAAAGTTTGGAAGAGCTGTCTGCGTGTCAGAGAAATGAGGACACAAAAGGATGCTCAGCAGCAAAGAAAGGAAAAGACTCAAGAGTGATGTAGGTACAGATACCAGCCCACCAGCCATCTTCACACTCTCTCCCTCTGTTGCTCTCTTTCCTTGGCCTCAGTTAAGCAGCCTCATAAAGCAGTAATTGTGGAGCAAAGAGACCCTGCAGGCAACCTACGTCTGTAATGCGCAAAACACTCCTCCATCCCTCCTACTCTGGCTTGAACAAGTTCGGCTGGACCGGAGAATGGGACAAATTGTCTGAGCAGACAGAATCTGTTTTGGGTAACAATTCCCCCACTGTGTATGTTTTGTTGCAATGTGGAAAACTCAGAGTAATCTGATATCATTGTGAGGGCAACTACTACCGTACCGCCGAGACTGGACATCTGATGAATTATGCATAAGTCTAGGAAGCTGTGAGTGTATATTTGTGTTTATTATCATATAGAGCAGCCCTCCAGAAAAAAAATCTATATTACGTTATATACAAAGACTCCAAGCTTAACCCTGGGCATAGCCACATAGATTACCAATGCAAAACCACTCAGCCTTTTAATACTATGACTTAGAGGGCTGCTGTTCCAGTTATAATCAATACATCAACATAACAGCCTTTTCCCACAGCGGTCTTCAAATATGCATAGACTTTTCTCAGACTGATACAGTGTCCAGACTTCTTCAAAAAAGGAGACCGAGTTTGTAACTTCAGCTTCCAAAACTTACAATCACTTTGAGCTCTCTACTCCTGACAAGCCAGGTCAACAACAGCTTCAGGGGTCAGCAACAAGTTCAGAAAGGTCACAGATCAAGTCCAACATGAATCAAAGTGCTGCTAAGGCAGTAAGAAGCTGAACCTGGCAGAATTTACTGTGTGTATTCTGAGACAGAGTTTATCATCCTAGTGAAATCCTACCTAGTGAGTATGATTGAGTTTGAGTAACAAAAGGGTGGCTTTTATTATTAAGCAGTTATGGTGACTGGTTTAAAAATGCTAATCCTTAATTGCTGCATTTAAATCTCTCAAAGACAGATTTCCTAACCCATGGTTAAGTAGGTATTTTAAAAGTCTTTGACTACTTACCCAAAGGTTGACTTTTATTATGAAACAGCCACAGGAAATGCAATATGTTTACTGCCATGGTTACTGCTGAAAACAAGACCTGATCATTTTTGGCAAAGCAGCAAGTGGATCAGTTTTTAATACTACAAAGAGTAAATGGAAGAGGAGGAAACAACCACTTTGAGCTTTGCAAAAGAGCTCCAAAAAAACATGAAGGTGAACAGCTCCTGTATCATGCTATTGTGTGGGAAACTATTTGTGCCATATTAGACCCGAGAAATCTGATCACATTCTAGATGTAATAGAAATTATTTGCAGTTATTTTCCTTCTTCTCTATTAAAACAACACATATCTGAAACATGAAACATTTCCACAAATTAGACAAACTCGATCAAATGCCTCATGGCTGGTCGGCCTATACAGTATCCTTTGCAATCAATAGCTGCAAAATCTCGTGACTCCATTATAAATTATGACTTGCCCTCCTTTAGACAGTCATACTGTAGGGGTCATAAAAAGGAAAACAGAGATCACAAGCAAATTATTAATACCACTAATACACTTATATAATCTCAATGAAGTCCTTTGTTAGAGCCAGTCATCGCTCTCTCTGTTACTGTAAATAAACACAAATAAGCTATCTGCTCATAGTTAGATGTATTTGTAAGTACAAATTAAATGTTAGTCAGTGCTGCTACTGACACCAACAAATATTTCATAAATCTTAATTACTATTAATTAGAGCTAGAGTTGCTTGAGCTGTACACCCAACCAACTGATAGCTGAAACTACTCAGGGTTTTGAATAATACATAAGTGTCCTGTTCCTCTTTTACGTTAGTACGGGCGTCTAGGCAGGAGGTCATCGGTCCTGACACAGTTAACTGTCAGATACTTGAGGAGATATGGGACAGATTGGGATCTGATTCATGAGTCTGACTGGTCTTTATTGACAGATCACAAAGTCAACTGATTAAATGCCCTTGATAGTCGTGTCTTTCCAGTATCCTTGGTGCCAAGGGCAGCAGAGAAGATGGGCTAGCATACTGATCTCCCTGTGTTATTGGGAGATGTCTGATGATTCTTCAGCTCTAACCTAGCATGTGTAGTGCATGTAGCCCATCATATAGGGTTGCATTGTACACATACTAAATGTAATGCTGGAAGCTGCCAACTAGCATTCACATTATCATTTATGATACCAAATCATTACAAACTACAATATTAACTCAGCAAACACAAGGAAAGTTTATATCCAGCAACAGTATAGTGGTACTTATTGAAAAAACACTTTGTAGAATATACAACTTCATTTGCTACCGTGCATTGCTCACCGTCACACCCATGTCAACAACTTCAGCTTCTTTGTTGTCAAATTACTTTACTTAGCAACAGCTGATGAGATGTGTCCAACCTTTCAGCAGGTCCACTCATAAGAGATGCTGCATGTCGCCAAAAGTGTGACTGCACAAAATGATACTCAGGTTCTCAATTGTAAAAAAAGTTGAAAACGGACACTTTAGCTTTAAAATCATACCGCAGTATCTGAAAATCAGCCAAAAGCAGAATTACAGGTGAATATGATAACAAAACTAATCCATGGTTAGATAAACATGCAGAAATTCAAATGAGTCTGAACAAACACACCTAAAACATGCACCTTGTGATCTTTAGTGTTGTGATTTAATTTGTAGCCAAATTTGCAAAAACCACAACTGAATGACAGAAAAACTAGTTCTTTTATTCTCACTAAAAAGAAAACAGAGTCAACACAACAGGCGAAACACATCCTGACTTTCACCAGGCTTTCACCGGGACAATGGAGGGGGATGTCTGCTGTGATTAAGACTGCAGGGCTGGTCTTCCTGTAACAATAGCAACCACGTAAACAGGTTGAGGCTATTCCCATACACAGGCTAATTAGAGAGCACTTATGCAAGTTCACAACACAGCCAACAGTGCATTGTGGTGAGGCTGCTGCAAATATGTGCAACCCAGCTGAGTTAAGAGTGATGCAAGAAGGAACGTAAGTGTGTCAGAGCCGGTGACACACAGACAAATAAACCCCTTGAGCATTCCTTTTTACATTTACTTCGCTGTATAAACTCTGCCTATACAACACCACGGTGTACTGTGGGTGAAAATCAGGCAACTGCAACTGATTTACAAAACAGACCCCGTTTCCTGAATGAAATACATACCACATTTCCTTTTCCTCTCTCCAGTTCCCATGATGACTGACATGTCACCGACAGAGGTGTCCGTGTCCTTATGATGGTCTGTGCTGTAAGTGTCAGCGCTGCAGCTGCCTAGTGTAAGGGCTTCACAGTCGCACTGTTTTCAGCAGCCCGTTTCTCACTCATGTAAGGTGCAATTGTGGCTGGTAGGTGTGTAGTGATTGTTTTCCCCCACAGCTTTACTCCTACTCATAGCTCACACACACACAGCCTCTTTAATCGTTCCTGCCTCTTGACAGATGACATTAGAGGTATGAAAATAGCCTACATTCCTCCTACTGCAACCACCCAGTCTGGTCCAACCGGCTTTCACTGTGCACCTCCTCTTGCTTCTTTGCTTTTTTTTTTTTTTGTTCAGTCCTCTGCCTTTTTTTTCCCCGCAACAATTACACTCTGCTCCTCTGATTCCACTCATTCCTTTTCACACAATATTAAGTCCTTTCCACATTTCACCTGAACTCTCAACTATAATTTTAACCAACCTAATTAAGGAATCAAACTATCAAAAGGCCCATCTTCGCTTCAGGAAGCCATTTGGATATGTATCACGGCGATGATGACTTTTAGGGCTGCATTTCACATCAGATCAGCAACACTGATGGTGTAGCAGAGTGCACTCACTTCAAAAACAGACCACTTACTTTAAGAGCCTCAGCTACAACTTTTATGAAGGTGGAGTAGCAGCCACCCATGTCCATGACGCTTATGTTATTGTGTTTACAAAAACTCTGATCTGTGATTTCCTCCTCACAATTGCAAACATCTGTGTCCTACAATTGTAATTACCTCCACAACGAAGGTTATGTTTTCACCCAAGTCTCTTTATTTCACAGCGTGATTACTCAACAGCTATGGAAAAGATCTGTACCAAACTTGGTGGAGCAATGTGGAGTAGACGAAGGAAACCCATTTAACTTTGAGGCAGATCTGGATCATTTATGACAAATTTGAATCTTTTTGTTTAATAATATTGGCTTTGGGGGAGGTCTGTGCCTCCTGAGTGACCCCCTGGCTAAAGTAGTAACTCCACCAATACATTACATCTAAAGAACCACACGTAAGACATAAAGATTAAGACTCATTTGGTGTTTCTGCTCTAATGCAAAGAAGTAGTCGGGCCAAAATCTTCAAAGACTACTGAAGATTAGAGTGTAGCTTTAATCATATTGATTTCAAACATCCATAAAAAATTGTGATTTACATCTTTGTTTTGTTGAGAAAATAAAATTCCATAATGAGAGTCCACATCCAGCCAAACCAAACAACAGCAGCTGTTCATTCCTATAATAAATGGATGCTCTTTTCTACTTTTACAAAGTTCAGTTGAGGTCATTTGCACCACTGTTGATGACAGATGGTAATCAGGTGGGAGTTGAAAAGTCTACAATAAATGTAAAGTCAGGGGATCACCAAAGATCCATCCAATAGATGCAGAGATATTTCACAGGATGAGTACAATAGCAAGAGGAAAAGTCACAGAATCACCAAAGTCATTAGAATTGCCTTGAGACAGGATTGAAGGATTGAGAAGTTTCACCATCATCTGAAGATGCAGACAACAACTTCCTACGTCTTTTCAGGAAGAGGTGATACTCGTCCTTCCTGAAAAGTCTGTCAGCTTTGTAAACAACAATCTTGGTAAATGCATTGTACTATTAAAAAAAATCATGTTTGCCTTTGATTTATATATATATATATATATATATATATATATATATATATATATACACACACGCACACACACACACACAGTGCTTTAAAATAGGCTA
>OMNW01008195.1:7543-17750 GCA_900303245.1 Selene dorsalis
TTTTCATGTCTCTCTCTCTCTCTCTCTCCCTCTCTCTCTCTCTCTCTCTCTCACACACACACACACACACACACACACACACACACACACACACACACACACACACACACACACACACACACACACACACACACACACACACACACACACACACACATACACACACACACACACACACACACACACACACACACACACAGACACACACACACACACACACACATATACACACACACACACACACACACACACACACACACACACACCTTAGCCAGTAAAATAAATATTTCACATTTGTATTTGGACTATATTTCAGCTGGGATGGTTTTACCTCCTGTATTGAACTGTTATTTTATTGAATTACAGTGCTGCTTGTATAATATGCTGAACACTTATGATTTATTGTGAAGTACATGTGCATATTGTGTGTGTGTGTGTGTGTGTGTGTGTGTGTGTGGACGTCCCCTGTTCCTAAGAGTCATGTTAATGTGTTTACTCTTGGGAGCATCTCGGGATACTTTGCTGGAGTCAGCGTGGAGCCTGTGAACTCTGCTGGAGGCTCAGGTTTCTCATCATGCTGATGCTGAGGCTCATCTGGGGCCATGCATCAGGGGCTTTGAGGTGGGGGTGGGTGGTGGTGTCGATGGTGATGTTTCACAGCCTTAAGGTCCGGCTGGATGAGTGGGACCACAGATCGACTGCTAGTAATAAATTTCACCCCAATTAGAGGCTCAGTATGAGAGGATGTCAGTAGTCTGTTAGTGTCTGCCATTTGAACATGCTGCTTTGATAGAGACATCTCATTGATGACGCCTGTGGTGAACCAGGTTTTTAACTCTGAGCATGTGATTTTGAATATACTCCAACTTCCCATTGAGGTAAATGGGGGTGTGGTGTCAGACTTTTGGCGCCCACTGTATTGGCATTATGGCGATAACTGACACTAACAGTGTGTCTGTGCTGTGGCCTCTCCATCAGTTTTTATACAGCCTCTGATGACTTCATTGCATCTGTTTGGAGTTATTAACGATGTAGGTCTGAGTTAAGGGGTCATCTCAACTTCTTCAGTGGTCACATTATGTGTTTGTAGAGCCATTCTGAGGTGGTGAAATCATGTGGACTCCTCTTGTAAAGTGATATCTCCGTCTACCTATAGTGCAGTACCTGATTGGTGTTAGCTGTTATATATACTTCAATGAACAATACCAATGGAATATATATGATAGAAATATTACTATTACTATGCTAATGTTAGTAACGATAAAGTTTATCTATATGGCACTTATATGGCAAATTACATAGTGCTTCAGGGGATAAAAGAAACAAATAGATTATTATATTTAATTCCATATATATGTATTTGTAGTAGGGCTACTGCATTAAAAACACATTTTTAACAAGTTACTCATTAAGCAGCTGGGATTGGTTCCGGCCCTTCACAAATAAGCAATATAGCCAATGGATTAATTGATGGAAGCTGTAGTGCGTAGTGCAGTGGACCATCATACTGAAAACTAGAGAGAGTTGACAATAGTTGTCACTTCCTGGTCAGTAACAGAGTAAATTAAAGGCCAGGTCTCCCTTGCAAAAGAGATTTCTGATCTCAGTGGGACTTCCTGGTTTCACCTGGAGCCAGCAGGTGGTGGGCGGGGCTCAAGGCCTGTCCCAGGTGTCTCAATCAGGAAGTCAGAGGAGATGAACTTCTTTTTTCACTTTTTATTTTAAACTAAATATGAATGGAATTAAATATGAACACTGCAGTGATGGAGTGATGTAATAAATTGCTAAAGGACCACTGGTGGCAAATAAGGGAGTGAGTCTTACTTAGCTAAAGTCACATGGTAGCTGTACTCAGCTGTGCGTGTGTGTGTCATTTCGTTTCTCCGCGAGATTATGTTGTTGTCTCAGGACAGAATCATTTCACGAATGGTGGTAATAATGGAGGGCCTTCATCCTCCTCCTCTGTTCTCCTCTGGGATGTGTGTCTCCCTTGAGACTGAGAGGAGTGACTTTGTGATGAAACCGGTTTGGGAAGGACATGGAGTCCATAAGCCTGTTCTGATGTAACTCTGACATAATGAAATCATGAATAATATTGGATTTGGAGGCCAAGGCTGATAATGATATTTGACATTTCAAAGAGAGTGTGAGAGAGTGTGGAGTGAAGGAGGGACCCCAGCATCAATACTAGTCTTTTTTCCTGAATTTTGGATTATGTTATATTTCATAACAAATATACTGTGTTTTATATTTGCTGTGTGTGTGTACCATAAACACATGACAGCAAGTACAAAATTAAGCTTGTCAGTGCTTTCTGGTGGACAAACTGATGACTAATAGTGACACCTCATACTGTACACACACACACACACACACACACACGATGCAATTTCTGGAGCACAAGCTCAAAAGCTCCTCCCACCCCTCTCTCTCCCTCACCTTTACCTACATTGTGTATTCCCTGTGTATTCAGCTAATGCAGAAATCAGGAGCTCTCCAGCCTGTGAGTCAGCATGAGCGATGCCCTCCAGCAGCTAATGCTAACAAGCTGCGAGTCAGTACTGTCATGTATTGATTGACAGGTGTAAGGTCCTCCCCCCAGACTTTGGCCTTTCTTGATTGACCAGAGTTGCCTTTTGGAGAATATTTCCTCAAATATTAACCGGGGCCAATTTTGGTGTAACTTGGAGTCCTCCAGATGATATTTAGATCCATTCGCGATCCACGTTTATCCATATAATGGCAGTGATGGGGCATCGACAATGCAGCGTCTAAATAAGACATTATCTGCTGCGAAACTCGTTCATTTCATCAATATTTTGTTATGAATCTCCAGCACTATTCCCCTGTGAGTTCAGAGTGGTTCGGAGTTGCCTTGTTATTGTCATCCGGGGTTTTTTACAGGGGTTTTCACTAACCTAACTACTTCGACGATGTCACTGCCGTGCGCCACCGCAGCATGGTTCATTCACTTCATGCTTTGCGACGGTGTGCTACACGGAATTTGCTACTGCTAATAACATGGTTTATTTTCTCGTATTTCCAAACTGTCCAAATAAAATGACTAGTTGGACGAAATTCAGCCTCCACAGGCAGAGTATGGAGTGAAAGCGGGTCCAGGTTGCAAAAAACGGAACTTCTCCTTTAACTATTAATATCATATCAGGCAAGAAATCTAAAATCTGGGATCATTTTGAAAAGAAAAAGGACAACCTCAAGAAGGTGAAGGGAAAATATCTTTTAATTTAGTTTTAAAGGCCGTATTTTTGTTTTGGCTTTAAGTCATGAGCTTAAAATAGTGAGGTTAAAGAGAAGAGTTGTTCCTAGTCCATCGGTCTTACAGCCACACAGTCTGCTCCCCGGCCGCTCCCTGTCTCCATACCAATGCTGCTGTTGATCCTCCAGCAGAGCGGAGCAGACTCCATCCATGCTTCAAACATGCTTTGAGGTGAAGGGGAACAGTAGAGCTTTCACTCAGACCTTCCTCACCCAGAGAAACTTCGTGCCAAGCTGGCTCAACAGCTCTTTGTCTTCTAATAAGAGGAGAGATCAGAGAGGTCAGTTTGTCCATCTGAGACAGATATGAGCCTCAGCAGCCTGTCATGACTGCTGGACCTCTGACAGTCAGATGGATGTGGAGATATGGAGCTGGCGCTGACAGCTGATCCAGACCACGTCTGTGAAGGGAAATTTGAAATTCTTTATTCGAATTCTGCAGCTTTTTTATGCCTCTGTGATAACAGTCAAAGCTGAGGGCATGTTGTCTCCGGTTGTCCGTTTGTCCCATTGTTATGGTTACAATATCTCAGTAAGGGTGCATTTGGTGATAGATGAAATAAGAAGGATTTTCTCAGGTGCCTCAGTAGCTCACCTGGTAGAGCGCCACTGTCTTTGGCTAAGGTGTTGGCAGTGCCAGTGAGATGTCCACTGCTGCTGCTGCTTCTCTGACCTGCCACAGTGTTGTGGAGAAGGGTGGTTGAAATGTCCTTTATCTTACAATCATACAATACTCCTGAGTGAGTCAGTGTTTTTAACCAGCTAGCAGTTGAAATCACAGCTCTGTCCTTTGTATGTGATGTTGCAATAATAAAGTCAGGATTTGACAGATTTGAAGGCAGCGCAGCCACATAATAGGTTTTTACCTGGTCTCATTAAAGTTATTTTTGACGTTTAATTTGAAAGAGACAGAGGAAGCAGACAGGAAATACACACACCAGCCAAGTTGATTTTGTTTTCTCTTTCAGTCTTTTGTAAAAAAGTGCCAACAGTTAGGAAATATTATGTTAAAATGTGAAATATGATATAACCAAAATGTCAGCACATACAAAATACAGTAATAGAATTTAATATGATACACTGCTGAATGTGGGTTGGCAGACCAGTGGTGTACCTCTGTCACTCAGGCAGTCACAGTCAGTTGTGTTTAAAGGCCTCTCCGTGCTGCTGTAGTCTTGCTTACCGGTGGGGCCTTATTTCACATTTCAGGTTTAATAGCACAAATAGAGAGAATAAAAAAGAAAATTGAATGCCAGACCCACAGAATTAATCTGCAAATCATCATTTCCTATAAACTTGGTTCAGGGGAATCAAAGCTTTTTCATGCTACAGTTTTGTGGATGCTCCTGTGTCTCATTTTACCACAGGGTAGGGGTAATACGAGTGAAGATACTGTGCACGTTCGGTCCTGGGGGGATGAAATAACTTAAACATCCATTTTTATCCTCCTCAGTCAGCACAAAGAGTCTATTTCTACAGTCTGATCTCTGCAAAACGTGAAGGCTGATCTTGAGGGGAAAATGTATCTCCATCAGATGGAGATCTCTTTCAATACGTGCTCATTGCATCACCATTGTTTCTTTTTGCAACATGTGAATGTTATAAATACACATACATTGGATTCCCATATATGACTTACATGCTAATGTGTATGTGTATGTCTGTACTATTATGTTGTAGACAGATTTGACATGAATTTAAAATATCCACTCCAAAGCCTGTCAGTATGTATTGATGTTATATACTAGGGCTGTGCAATTAATCACATCTTTGATTTTGGCTCCAACCAATTTCAAAGCTCATATAATTGAGGAAAAACAGTCATTTTGTCATTTTCCTGGACTATTGGGATTTTTTCTGAAAGACACGTGCATTTGTGTTTCAGCAACCGAAGCCTGCACTGCACTCACTCAGTCAATACTGTGAACGAGGCCACTCGCGTGTGGTGACCGGTGGTGTTTAAAAATCAACGCGAGTTAAGACGGCAGAGGGAGGGCAGCGTCGTTTGGGCGACAAGAAAGGTAGAGCAAGCTCTTTAGCGTGTGAACACGAGGAGCAAAGACATATACAGGGTTTCCCTTAACGTTATAGGACTTTGTGTGTTTCTGCCCACTGCCAGAAGATTTCAAACCCGGATAAAAAGAAGCCCACTAATTATTCTGTGCTGCCTAATAACTCTGAATGTAGACAAATACCTGGGAACAACCTAGACAGACATGTTGATGCATATCCTGTCAGTTCCGTCACACACACAGTGATTGAACTCCAATACTGTCTGACCTCAAATCTGTAATAACTCCACTCTGCGTAAATATAACCGCCTACACTCTGGGAACCAGGCAGTGAGCCGCTGCACACAGGCTCCGAGCCAGATTGAAGCAGAACACTCATACCGACTGGATTTGCTCAATATTACCCGTAATCCAGTAACACACACGCACACACACTTTACATTAGGGTAAGAATGAGAAAGCGAAACAAGCGAGTGTCCCATTCTGCTTGCCTCTCTCTCTCTCTCTCTCTCTCTTTTGTTTTGGATAACCTGAATGATGACAGTATATTTTATGGCTCAGTTAAACAAAATTGTAATCATGAATAATGTGTCACTCGCTGACTCTCCAAAAGTCACATTTACCACCATAAACAACAACAGGTGACACGTTCTATCTGTGTGTTGATCTCTAACTCACAGCCCCTACAAACAACAGAAAGTGCTCGAGCACAATCAGATGGTCGGAGACTGTGCTGGAACTTTTACAAAGTGTGTGAGATTGACATAAGGAGATTATGTGCAATACATGACACCATAAAATGCCAAGAGGGGAGAGCAAGCTAATTATGCCATATTTGAAGAAGAGCCACATAGCGGAGCATGGTGACTTTGTTAAGCTTGCAGCATGCAAGACGCAGGATTACCAATGCTGGGATGCGTGGTCCAAATACTTCAGCTGGTATAAATGACATAGCTACAGGGAAACACAATGTGGAAATCAGAGCATGTCTAAGCATGTCCCCTGTCTTATTCAGAGTGTGCAGAGACAATTTGACCAACCCGTTTAAAAAGACTGCAGCAAGATGTCAGCACCAGGGGGAACAGCACCTATAATGGTCTCCACAGTCGTCCTGAGCAGAAAGAGCCATTGATTTTAATCAGCCTGCTGCTTTTACAACCGACCAATGGGGACTGGTTGAAAACATGCTATCACTCCTGGAACCATTTGTTGAGCTGACAAAGGAAATATGCTCATCCTCTGCATCTTTCAACAATGTCATACCTCCTATGATGGCTTTAAAATATCTCCTGGGCAAATATGTTGCAATCGACCCTGGTATGACGACTAATGCCACAGTCAGGCTGCACAAGTCTAAACCTGATTTTGACATTTTCTACAGATAATTTGCATTTTTGCAGCACTGAATATCCCCAACCAAGGACCTGGAGCCGTTGATACAGGAGAACCAGCAGAGGAGGGCCATGACGACCATCAGAAATGATTATCCACCTCTCAGAACCACTCATCTCTTGGAGTGTGTAGCCACTGGAGTACTGGAAAACTAACAAGGATCGCTTTCCTACCCTCATCAGAGTCGCAAGAGCTTACCGCTCTGCACCCAGTGTGGAGAGTACTTGTTCAGTATATACAGCATAGTTAGAGACCCTAAGTTCAGAGACGACTCCCAGACATAGCTGTGGGGGAATTAATCCGTCTTTTGCGTGATTTGTTTTTTGTTGAGCGCGTCAAGGTCATCATGTTGGTGTTACGGTTTGTGCCGATGGACGATGACATGGGTGAGCAACACACAGACACGGTGACTTCTTGATAAACACGGTCGCTCTTGTCAAGTGTCCACTGTATTCTTGTTTTCAGAGTTGTTTTTTCTGACTGGGTGGATGTGAGGTACAGAGGGAAGGACGAGGAAGTTAAGGAAGCTGAGCGGTTTTTGTGTCTGACAGACTGCTGGGTTACTTCTCTGGGATACTTGATGAATGAAGCCTTGAAGGAAGGAGCGAACATGGTGGCCTCTGAAGAAGCCCAGTAGCAGAGCTGTTGATTTGTGGTCCAGGGTGCACCCTGACCTTATCCTACCCAGCAACCCTCTGTGACCCGAGGTCAGATATAAATCAGACAGGAAGACCCTGATCACTACTGAGAGTCAGCAGTCATAGTCTTAGCCACTTGATCAGTTTCTCACTCTAGTTCACATATGTTTTCTGATCTTAATCAGTAATCTAACTCTTCCTCATGGACTCACAGCACAGCTGGGGATCTGGTTAGGATCAAGTCCAGAGCTACAATCACACCAGGGCTGAATGTCACCTGCCAAAACAGCCGTTCCCATTATTTCCTATGCAGAACCTCACAGCAGGGGCAGGTGGATGCACCAGCGCTTTACCACCATGCTGCGTCTCCTCACACCAATGCTCTATTTCCAGCCTCACTGACCCCAATTTTATCCTTTTCACCCAAAGGGGCCAAAGTTTGAGCCTGGCCTGTGGCTCTTTGTTGCATACCCTTTCTTTTCCTAGCTGTCCTGTGTCTCTATCACAGTTACATAAAACTGGATGTTATCCACAACAACACTGGTACTCTTCACCATAGTACACCATTTATGCTGATTAACGGTCATTGTCTAAGATTGTTACATACTTTTCATCTTTCATCTTTTCAAATATCTTCAGAAATGGCACCTGAATGAAATGATGTCTGGTCATCAGAGGAAGATAAATGGAAGGAAATAAGTCTGGATATGTAAGCAAGTACCTGAGGTACTGCTGCAGCAAGCCAATGTGTAGGTCAGGAAAATGTTTGTGTAGCTAAGCAACAGTTCAGTGCCAATCTAGTTGTGGAAGTTTTCGTGTTGGTGTGGCGAAATAAATGAACGATGACCGTTGTCTCTGTTGATAGTCGTCACTATCAGCTGCCTGGGCGCTGGTAGAACTGTTGACCCATGAACGCCAATTCAGTACATCACAATCTATAGTGTGATATTGCTTGGTATTGGTCCAAGCTGATCTGAAACAGGTAAAAACAGTGACTGATTACATTTCTGTAGCAGAGTAGATCGAGCATATATTCAGTACAATCTATCTATGCAGGGATGGAGAGGATCAGCTCTCCATCATAATGGTCTTCACAGATACAGGTGGAGTTGAGGGAGGTAAGTGGGTGGAGAGGAAGCTGTTGTCGTGCGTCTTCTTCAGGTCTGCACTGGAGTCATGTGACAGATCAGAGTGGGTGTATGAGTGTTACAGCAGTCACTTGATGTAAATGGTCCTCTGTTTAACAGGGCGAGAAGTGAAAGAGGGACTCATAAGCCCACTATTGTTCCCCGATGATCAAACACAGACACACACACACATACACACAGAGAATGGATGTGTTTGTGTGGTGATGAAGTCAGACAGTGCGCATGAAGTCATCCTGCTGTCCGTCCCCTCTCGTTAGTGGAGGAGACACTAATGGCTGGTCGAGGGTGCAGATCTTTATCTGTTCCTGGGGCTGGGGTCTAGGTCCTGGCTCAGGACTCACCATCCTGCCCCTCCTCCTCCTCCTCCTCCACCAGTGTGTGATCTCAAATGTTCTTCAGCTACAGTAATTGTGTTTTTCTTCCAGAACCCTCGCTGAGCTCAGTGGTGGCAGTTACAAGGTGAACACGGAGGTGTGGAGTTAGCCTAGGGTGCTAATTAGCTCCTTGATTGGCCTGTTGGTCTAGATTTATTTTGTATGTTTCATGTTTTTGTTTGATTTTTGGTTTTTAATTAACTTAAATGCCCCACTGCAGCTTGTAAATGTTTTAGAGGCTTGATATTTTTTAATGGCAAATTGTTTGTGTCAGTTGTTTGTAATCATAATCAATTATTATGCTTTCTGCTGCCTCAAGATAACAGTGCACCAGATCACACCTCATTTAAACAGCAACACACCCATAGGTGCTACCATAGGTACTAGACAGCAAAACTGACAGTATGAAACTAGTAAAGAAGAGACTTGTCTTCTACTTCGCTCTAGGTGTAGGACCGAGGAGCTCCTTACAGTTCAATTCTGGGTCAGAGGTGAAGCTGAGGTTTCTGGTCTCTGGCTCAAGTGAAGTCAAGGAGAAAATCATTTTGTGAGAGTTTTCTTCTGAGCCTCACAACCCAGAATTGAAAATTCAGGGTTGTGAGACCCACAGACATCAGAAATACACTGAAACTGCTGTGACTGAGGAAGTTCATATACACAGAGAGCACAGACCTGGTTCTACAGGGTCTCATCACTGTCTGAAAGAGCTGAAGGTCAGACTCAGGTCAAGCAGTGCTGTGCTGATATTCAACCCTCTCTTCACTCAGCAGCACCTATCAATAATAGATTAGAAGGACCAGAACAAGGTAGGCCCAGTGCCATGTGACTTCACAGTACATCTCTCGGTCTGGTCTTCTCTGCAGAGCAGCATGAAATGAGGAGGACTGAGTCTAAACTGGAGTGGTGGTGATGTCACAGCTGATGTGATTCATCTCACTCATAAACCAAGCTATAAAATGCAACATACAAAATACAGTGCAACATGATATCTGGTGTTTGTGAGTCACTATGTCTGAAGGCATAAAGAATTCTCACCAAGAAGGAAAGCACAGCTTGGGGTCACATGATCAGAACAATAACTCTGTCACCTTTTAGAAACGTCATATCATTTCTGTTTTGCTAAGTGGCAACAGGAGATACTTGGACACACACACACACATGCAGTGCGCCTGGCAAAATAACTGACTGCAAAACTGACAATTACACACAGTCGATAACTTCTGTCTCAAGGACTCTTTGAATCAAAACAATAAAGGAGGATAGTGCTTGGTAACGTCAGGAGGTAGCATGGGGTCATCGTCATTGAGTTTCAGTCTGTGGAGATACAGGACATGCAGAAAGAGGAGCAGCACTCTGCCCCCCCCCCC
>OMNW01008195.1:23476-33643 GCA_900303245.1 Selene dorsalis
AGTATATAAGTGTGTATGTATGTGTTGTAGGGTCTCTGTTCAGTGTAAACCTGAGTGGATAATAACACTGTGTGGACAGGAGGTGTCAGTTATCAGCTCCTTCTCATTGATTCACCCAGAGCTGAGACAGCTGTGCTCAGGGGCCCTCCGTAACTCTATACACTGTGCGCGAGCACTCACTCACTCACTCACTCACACACACACGCATGCACATGTGCACACACACACACCTGGACACAGTGAGTGAGTCCTCAGAGGGGGAGCTAACATACTGCAGAGCTATCAGCTACCTGCTCCTGTCCATAACGGTGGCTTAGTTAATGTTAGTGCTAGCAATAAAAAACAAACAAAAAACATTAACTTGGGCCTCTGTGACAAACAGCTGATCCACAGCACAGTCTGTATATCTTGAGTGCACGCTGAGTGTGAGCAGGTTGTTACATCATCAATACAATGAAGTTAGTGTGCACTGGATTGTGTGTGTTTTGTATGTGTGACTGAACTTTGTTCATAGTCACTGATCACTTTGACCAGAATTGGACAAGTCCATGGAAACATTTCACTTTTTCCTCTGAGCTGCAGGTTGGACTCAAGTGTTGGCAGCACTGTGCAGACAGAATGACTGGTATGTGTGTGTTTCAGGACGGTGAGTAGGCTGAGCACTGAGGCGGAGTTTGGACAATTAAAAGAATTCCTGACTGCATTCTTTCTCCATGAAAAACTCCCATACTCTCTCTCTCTCTCTCTGTGGGCAGGAGTGTGAATGAGAGAGAGAGTATAGAGTGGATGTGACTCCCAGTATCCTCTAATCCTTCCCCTGTGTGTGTGTGTGTGTGTGTGTGAATCCTCTCACTATGACAGCACCACACACAGTGAAGCTTATTACCTTCTTGCTTCTCCTCTCCTCTCCGTTCTTATGTGTCTTAGATTTGTGAGTGTGAGTGTGTGTGTGTGTGTGTGTGTGTGTAGGGACTCCCTGTGTGTTAAACTCTTATTAGCTGAGGAGGATTTCAGATCCTGTCACAGTAAATGACTGAAGTGACTTTATCTCTAAACACAAGCTCATCTGCATCAGCAAGTTCCCACATTGCAGTGAAGAGTGTGTGTGGCTGTGAAGAGAGAGAGAGAGAGAGTGTGTGTGTGTGTGTGTGTGTGTGTGTGTGTGTGGGGCTGTTAGTGATGCTACAGTTTGAGTTTATAGCGACTGAACAACTGTTTTTGTCTAATTCATAAACTGTGTCTTCGCTGTCACTTCCTGTCTCTGCACGACTTCGCGTTGACACTTATGGAAATTAAGTGAGCTGAGGATGATGGGATTTGTCTCCAATCCCATCTGTCGTACTTCTAAGAGCTTTGAATCCTGGCTTGTTGGATTAGACAGTGGTTCCTATGAGAGGATGATGAGCTGCAGACTGAGGCTGCTACAAGTTCACACTTCACCTGTATCATCACTACATCACTACTGTCACCATACTCACTGCAGTCACAGTAATCACTTCAGTCACTACAGACACTAGTTACTATAATCACTACGGCCCTTTCTGTCAATATCATCACTACAGTCCCTATCGTCACAACAGTCACCACAGTCACCACAGTAAGTCTCTACAGTCACTACACCAGTAGAGTCCCTACTATCACTATCATTGCTATACAGTCACTATCGTCAGCACAGTTGCTGTTATCAATACAGCCACTATTATCAATACCATCACTACAGTGTTTAGTTGTCTGAGTGTAAATATGTGTGTCTAGTGGTCCTGATAACTATGACTACTGGATGTCACCTTGCAGCAGAAGCCAACGTTGTGTCCTGATAAGCTGCTGACCTTGGGCTCGGTCCCTCCTGTAGCTGAGACTCTCCTGTTGTCAGTGTGTTTCCTGTGAGCCTCAAACATTCTTTACTGGGGGTGCGTTCACTGGCCAGAGGATCAGACACTTTTCACACCGTGTCTTTACATTGCAGCACTTGTGTCAACAGTTGACCTTCAGTTTGCAGACAAAGGCTGGGACTCATTGTTAGCATTGTTAGCATTGTTAGGATTCCTCATGGGTGCACAGGGACAGTTGGCTGCCGTGGTCTCAGTGAGGACCTTGATGATCATGGAAACATGAGAACAGATGGAAGGTTTTTTGTGTCACTCTCAGAGGACTTAAACTACCAACCTCAGAACAGTGTGTCACACAGCTGCTTCTCCTCACTGTAATTAACTGTTCATTTGTCTTTACTGTTCGTCACGCAGACAGAGGTGAGTTAATCAGTCAGCAACATGAACCTCAGTGAGAACCAACCCACTGAGACTCTGCTTAATTGGCTAATTAATTCTATGAAGCTCCAATCAAAGAGCCAATTAGCACAGGACACATGCAGTTTGACACGGCCAATTAGAGCAGTGTTCAGGCTGAGCTCGTTAAATATGAGCTTGTTAAGTATGTTAATTAATTAGGCAGGGAGAATCAAGGGTGCTCTATCTGCCTGAGAACTGTGTTTGTGTGTGTGTGTTTTTTAATGTCTCTGAGTCAGTGAAGCTGATCAGGTCGCTCTGTGCGTATTGGAAACGACTCATGTGGAGAGCTGAGAGACTATTTCTGATATGTGTATGTGTGTGTGTTAACTTGAGTTAATTAGCTTTACGATGAGGTGGTGACCAGAGCAGGTCATGTTGTGGTTTCTCCTCTCCGAGCTTGGCACAGACTGTTTGGGATAAATAGTTAGAGACTCACCAAAGGTCGACAGTCACACATTATGTAGCTGTAGGATTTATTGTTATTGGAATTGTTGTTGTTGTCTGACAGTGTGAGATTTTCACAATCGCTCACGGCTGTAATCAATCACAGCTGCAGGTACTTCACACTGATCCTACACAGTCTGATTTGTTTCACAGGTGAGAGGACACAGAGGGCAAGTCCACTGGAATAAGAAAGAGAAAGATAATTAACCATAGTGAACTCAGGCTGGTTTCATTCAGTTTCATTTACTTCATCTCATTCTTTTTCTCTGAGTGGAAAAGAAAGAAGAGGAGGAGGAAGAGGAGGAGATGAAGAATGGAAAACTGATCTGTCAGAGAAACTGAGAAACATGGAGGCAGGAAGAAGAAAAGGAAAGTGAGAGGAAGGAAAGAGTAAGAAGCCAAGAAGTAAAGGAATGGAAAGATTCATGAGAGGGAGAGAGAAAATAAAATGTCATTAAAAGAGGAGAAGAAGAAGAAGAAGAGGAAGAAGAGAGGGAGGCCTCCACAAGTCATCATGCTCCTGTGGTTCAGAGCTGCTGCCAAACTCTGCATGAGGGTGTGTGTGTGTGTGTGTGTGTGTGTGTGTGTGTGTATGTGTATGGTGTGTGTGCACGGCTTCCCCGACCACAGCTCAAAGCTCCTCCGCGGCCTCACCCCCTCCTCCTCCTCCTGACCACATGTTTACAGTGGTGAGAGGCCCTGCCCACTTTACAATCCAGCCTCACACACAAAGGAGAAGCCTCACACATCTCCCAGCATGCATCTGTCTCACATATACTCACGACATGCCAGGGAGATGTGCTAGCATGCTAACGGCTTAGCTTATGCTCCTCAGTCTGGTCTCAGTCATTTCATCCACAGTCACAACATAATGAGTTCTACCAGCTGTGCATGGCCTTTGACCTTTGAGCTTTGACCACCAAAATTTCATCAGCTCATCTCAGATTGTGTCAAGGCATCACCGCATCATCATGTCCACCTCAAAACAATTTGGCCACTCCTCTGACTAATAAACACAAATGAAAACAAAGACCTGAGAGAGTAGTTTATTGTTGTTGTTACATGTAGAGTTTGGTTCCATGTAGAGTCTTCAGTCTGTTGACTTCTTCGTCTCTTTATCCACCGATTCTTCAGCCAAACTGTGGTGAACCACATGTTCTGTCAATATTCTGACACACTGTGACCAGGGTTATTTGAGGTTCTGTGTCACACACACACACACACACACACACACACCCACACACACACACACACACACATGCACATGCACACACACACCTAAACACACACATGCACACACACGCACACACACAGAGGTTTAGGGCAGCACACAGGAAAGATTAAGCGCAAATAGAGAAAAATAACAGTGAGGAGAAAATATTTCAACATGACATCAGCTGACGAGATTTAAATAAAACAAATGGTGAAGAACAGAAGCCAGAGGGGGAGGAGGGTCAGGGGGAGAGGGTGAGGATGAGGAGTCAGAGGGAGAATCCCACTAATAGTCAACAGATGTTTGAGTATTCACTCTGGTTCCTCTGCAAAGAAACAAAGACCACTTTAAACTGACACACAGTGTAAATCAGCTATAATCGATACATCATATGATCAGTGTATCAATAGACTGATGAACTCTACAGCTCAGTATTTACCATCATCCAGCTGGTGTAGCCGGTTTCAACCAAAACACCTAAAACCCACTGGTCACAGCTGCTGGACCAATCAGTGCTTAATAGTGCCCTGCCCGCTAATTGTCATGGTGGGGCAGTTATCATTGTGGGGAAGTCACTAATGTGAGGTAGTTGTGGGGTAGTTGTCAAAGTGGGGTAGTTGACAGTGTTGGATAGTGAACAGTGTTGTGTATCAGTATGGGATAGTTAACAGTGTGGGGTATTTTTCAGTGTCCTAATGTAACATGAAATTCACTCACTTCCCTTTATAAAGTAATGATGATGATGATGAGAATGAGGATGAGGATGAGGATGATCTCGATCTCGCCATGGGGCGGGGTTGCTGTGATGCATTTCCTGTGGAGACAGGAGGTAGAGAGGTCCTCAGGCTGTGGGTGATGAGGAGTCTTAAAAATCACTGGATTTTATCTTTAACTTCATGACACTGAAGCTTGTTCTTATCACAGAGACTTATAGTTCCTCCTCTGTCTCAGTCATCTCCTTCTTCAGGAGCCTCCTCTGAAACTTCTGCTCTGAGTGTGTCCATCAATACTTCATCAGTTCCCTTCCTGTCCTCCTCCTCCTCCTCAGGTCTTCGTGCTGAGTTTGAACAGCTTTGTTTTTCCCCCTGACACGTTGGCTGGAGAAGAGGGGAGGGGTGGGAGGAGGGAGGCAGGGAGGGAAAGGGGGAGGTGGAAAGAGGACGATCTGATCCAGAACAGAGGGAAATGACAGGACAGCCTGTTACTGCGACACTCTAATCTTCGTCCTCTTGGCCGACTACCTGTGACCTCAAGAGGCTGGACGGATGGAGGCTGTGGTGGAGAAAAAGTCTCATCATATCTGAGCATTAACTCATATATTTAACCCAGTTCAGCTCCATAAATAGAGAAAAGTAGCAGCTGCAGCTAAAACTGTTTTTCCATGAAGCTTTAAATAGTTGACGCTGCAGAGAGACGTTTGACTCACTTTAACCTGCTGAGGACACAGAGACCTGATAACGTCCTGTGTTCCAGCTGTGACTGGACATCTGGATCTGATGGGATCTGGTCTGAAGCAGAAGTGGATTTTCTATCTTTAGCTGAACTTGGCTTCAGATGAAAATAAAAGTCTCTTCACATATTTTTACCAGAAATCGAGTCCAGATTAGATTCAAAGTCTTTTTATTGTGTTTGTTCTGACTGTTAATGACAGAGCTGTGACAACCAGGTGATTTCCAGGTTTCCCCAGCAACTGGAAATCACACCCTGTCATCTTCTGGTTGTGTGTTTGGTGTGTGTGTGTATGAGTGAACATGGTCTCTGTGCTGTTGTTAAAGTCTTTGTTCTGGGTCTGAGTGGCTTTAACATCTGAAACTCGTCTAGAGCCAAATTCACATCATGAGTCAAAGAAAACTTTCCTCTGTTTCTGGGGGGGGTCAGAGGTCAGGGGTCAGGGGTGTGTTCAGCTGTTCTGTTTCCTCTGTGGTGAACAGAACAGAGTGAAAAGACCAGGAAGTGTCTGTGTCCTCAGAGCAGGGAGGTTTAGTGTTAGTGTGATGTTCAGAGAATAGGTGTGTGTTTGACCCTGTTTTTGTGGTGGGAAGTTGGTGCGGGTATCACACTGCAATCTCCTGGCGTTTGGTTGATGCATGTGAGAGACTCATTGCAGTCTGCAACAGTTAGCAAATTTAGCAGAGTGTGTCTGTGTGTGTGTTTGGCAGAGTGTGTCTGTGTGTGTGTTTAATAGAGTGTGTCTGTGTGCACTTGAAAGACATGCTTCCTATCAGCTTTGTTGAAGGTGAAGGCTTGAGAGGTTAGATGGAGTTTGAATTTTTGATTTTAGTGCCCCATCAAGAAAACCAGACATCGAAAAACTGGACAAACTGGTCAAACATATGGAGTTGATGGGAACTGAAAAGCTGTCCTTTACCACAGTTTCATGGACAGCACTCACAACTAAATCTTATGTAACCGTCACCTGCTGGAACATACACAACTGGGAATGTTTTGGAGACCAAAGCCATGCAAGTGCGGCATTCTGCTGAAAACACTGCTAATATGCCTCTCAACACTGAGAACTTAATGGAAAACTGAGAGCATACGTACATGATAATGATAGCAATATGATTCTAGCCAGGGTGGGGAATCAAAGTCCTGTTTTGCACATTTACTCCAACTAGCTACAGACAGTGGATTCAAGCTTCAACACATTAACCATGTGGTTGCATCTGGTAGTTGTCTGGTTTTTCTTTTCCATCACTGCAAAACAGGAGTTGAAACCAAAGGAACAACTTCAGAACTTTCCACAGCACAAATTAGTGCAGTACAGCTGAACAAGGTGTAATTTAATTCACAACAGGTTCCAGCAACTTCTTGAGCAAAGATGAGCTCTACCTACAGCCTTATTGGATAGGGACTTCACTAAACAAGCAGATGTCAACATGACCAATGGTAGCTGAAGTATTATGGAGGAGTTCATACCTGTGCTTCACTCACTGAAATGTGCCATGACAGCACTGTATGGGGAATATGGAGTGGCTATCTCCACAGTTTAGGTGGTAGCAGCAACTCTTCCATCAAAACGCTTCAAAGGAGCCTAAGGAGAACCTGTGCCTCAGTTTAAGTGCACTGGGTCTTCTTCACTGGAGCGGAGACTGTACATTGCATCCTTCCTGGATCTGAGGCACAAACAAATCAGGTACACAACAATGAATTTAGATTTGCTATGCAGGTAAAGGTGTAACAATCTCCTCTCGAGCAACTCTAAGGAAGGGGGAATTGAATGAATCTGAGCAGATGGCCAAAATACAAAAAACAAAAACAAACCTTAAGTGATGCTGACTGTTGTAGTAGCCCAGTACAACTGAAGCAAATCAGTACTGCCAGGAAAAGTGCTCACTTCTCCTCTTTGATCTCATGGATTAGTGGAAAATCAACCAAAACAAATAATCCCAACTTTCAATATAAAGCATGTTTGTGTGTGCAACATCTGTGCTATTTTCCTCAGCTGGACTCGCTGTAAACAGGCTGTGCTGCTGATTTCATCCAGACCATGCGGACATGCTTTTTTTTCTTAAAGAAATTTATGTAATAGGCTAGGTAAAGATCAATATCCATGTCAGCATTGTGCAGGTATGATTAGACATTTAGTTTCATTATCAGTATGACCACGGCTTAGTTGAGGTCAGGGCACATTTCCTCTTAGTTGTGTTATTGTGATATTGACTGAAACGATAAAGTAGTGCCACCTTTGAGTTGTATTACTGGTATGTTGTCTTATGAGAAAACAGAAATGAGCAGGAATTGTTCTCAGTTTCTCCAGCTTGGTTGTGCTGTAGGCATATATGACCCTGTGGCTTTCATTAGGCCTGAGGCCTTGTTTCAAATCTGCTCTTGAGTGGAAGAGAAATGATCACTTTCTGACAGTTTTCTTTAAAAAATAATAAATTAAATTGAAATAAACATCAAATTTTTTTTTTCTTGAATCCCCATGCCTCAAGTGTGTGTGTGTGTGTGTGTGTGTGCGGGCGAATGTATATCCTGTTCTCTCCTCTGTCATTAGTTTTAGGTTTTTATTGATGGAAATCGTTCCACTCCTTTATCACCCTCTGTTCATTCCTGCACTCTGGCTAGAAGAGACATCTTTCCAGGTGCATTATGGGTGGCCTTGCTGTGGTGGCGAGGAACCTTCAGATCATCTGCTTCATCCCTTCATCTCCTCTTCTCCTCCATCATCTTCAATTATGGTTGATGGAGGGGAATTCTAGCCCCACAGACACAGACGGTGCTCAGCACACCTGAGAAATGTATGTGTGTGTGTGTGTGTGTGTGAGCAGCTGACAGACTTAATCTAAAAGTGAAATCACAATTAAGGCAAAGCTGAAAGTTCTTCAACCACTTGTGTAATCTACTATGATCACAGGCTGTGTGAAAAGTGTCTGCAGGTGCGTGTGTGTGTTAGAGGGAAGCAGCTGGTTGTTTTGCATTTGCTTCGCTGTGTGTTAGTGATTGTCAGTGATCTGCCAGTGTTTACGCAGAGATTTATTTGAGTGTGTATGGTGGATCTAACCTAAGCTGTAATTTCTTCACTGTAATAAATCTTGGCTGTTTTGACACATTTTAAATTGAAATTTGGAAACTTGATGTGAGACAAATGTTAACGAAACTTCAGATGAAAAACTACAGCTACAACAAATTATTATTACTTTTAGAGACAATATGAAATAATACAGTTTTCATATAATGTGAGTGGAACCATTCACTGTGTATGTGTGTGGGAGAGAATGTCTCACTTCTAACGTGAAATCTGCTCTCAGATTTCCCCTGGGCTGTACATGCACACTCACACGCTAATAACTGCACAATCTAGTGTCTCAGCAGCCTCCTGGGAAGAGTGTGCTACGCTTTGTGTGTGTATGTGCTATTAATCCACGGTGGTGCTGAGCAGCCTGTCTGGTTGGATCAGTGCCCATCAGGATCAGAAATCATCCCGTTGTGTCGCCTCCCTGTGATCACGTCTCAGGCCTTAATGAGGTAGTGCAGCAGCACTGCAGAGTGTGTGTGTGTGCGCGCACCTTATCTTCCTGCTTTTCAGCAGAAATGTTTTCCCAAATCCAAACGTTTCACTGACAGTTTGGAAGCTGCTTTAATCTGCAGGTTCATGTGAAACATGTGGAGTCAGAACATCAGCTCCTCCACCCACACACCTACACATGTCAGCATGTTTCACATCTATGCTCTTCCCAACACACCGCTGTGACTCCGCCCACCACACTGTTATTATAGTGATTATAGTATTTTGTGATATGGTCCTGCAGCATCAGAACCATGACACCCTGACAATGTGTTGATGTTCTCTGGTACGAACAGCTCATGAAAAAATAAGCTTAGAGGAATGATCACAATAATATTTTTGATTATTATAGGACTAATGAACTGTTTTACTTTCAGACTGTTGTTCTGTGACTCTGCCCACAGGTTTCAAAAACTCAGAGCCACCTGCTCCTCTGTTGCCATTTTGACAGTATCTGACTCTGCCTATAACTCCCAGCTATTTCATATATGGTGAAGGGGGAGGGGTCTGTAATGAGGAAATGAGCTATAGAAACCAAAACAGTTTTGCACTAGGCTGTAAATATGTTTATTTCAGCTGTAAAGTTGATCATTTTAACATTGGAGTCTATGAGGACTTACTGAAGACACACTCTAGTGGTCAGCAGAGGAACTGCAGCTTTCGGTTTCAGACTCAAAGGCTGATAATGAAACAAGAACATGGTCACAAAAGGTGCTGTAATCCGCTCAGTGACCTTCAGGACCTTCTGAGGTGTGCGTGTGTGTGTGTGTCTGATGGTGGTCTTATCCACTCTGTGACCCTCTGAGCAGATGGTGTGTGACTGCATGCCAGAGTGTGAGAGTGTCTGAAAGTGTGTGAGAGTGTGAGAGTGTGTGTGTCCACCTCTGAGCCTCCTGGCACCACAGCCCCCCAACCCTCTTTGCCTGACACGCTAACCTGCATCCTCCTTTCAGCTGAGTGTCACATCAAAGAGAAACAGGGAGGGGGATTACAGCTCTCTGACCCCCTCTCTTCTGACTGTAACTCTCTCCTCTGGGCCTCTCTAAGGCCCATGGCTCAGAGGTCAGAGGTCAGGATGTCAGGGGACGATGTCGTGTCTTCTGTTTCCTTCTCTCTGCTTCATCATCATCTCTTCCTCCTCTCAGTGCATTAGGTGACGTGTCGTCATGTGAACTGTTCTCTGTTCTTGAAAACACAGTAAATTCACCAAA
>OMNW01008196.1:0-10917 GCA_900303245.1 Selene dorsalis
AAAGAAAGAAGTGAAAAGGGAAGAATAAAATATAGACAGAATTGTTGTGTCATTTTTTTTCCAGAGTTGATGAAGCAATTGAGATATTTCTTATTTTAAGATTTAGGTGGAGGAGAAGAGCGTTACCATGGTGATGTGGCAAATTTTGATTGGCTGAACGCTGAAAGCCTGGAACAATCAGCTCCTCAGGCCGGCGAGAGGAAGTGCGGTCCATGCTTTCCTGTGAAAAAAACAAATGTGGTAAAAAAACATCCAGTGGGTATAACATTTCAGATATTTTAGTGGAGGGTTAGAGAACTTGTCATTTTCATAGAGTTCACAGAGTCACACAAAGGGTGGGTTCATGCTTTCACTCTCGAGGAACACCAGGTTTCAAGTTCAGAGACCAGACACTGTGGCACTGTGACTTTGTGACCCCCTGACCTTTCCCCTTCTCTTCCTCTCTCCCTCTCTTTCCTCAGATACACACTTGCGCTCATACTCACTGCTGCAAATACCTACTTGTGAAATTCCTATATTGTACTTATTTGTGCATTAAAAAAACCTATAAAAATCATTTTTTTAATAAACATACCAGCTCTGCCACACTTATACAATCTCACACGTTTGGAGATACATACTTGCTGCCAAGTTCTTCACACATTGTCTAATTTGAAGCAGCCTAGAGGCATGGGAGGGAAAAAAGTCAAACAAATTTTCAATCTTCCCTTTTCCAGGAAAAAGAAGAACGCGGAAGCATTGCTTCCAGGAACTGCTCGTGGCCAGAGGTCCTGTTGTGCATGTATGCACATACACACACACTCACAGCTCCCCTTGGTGCTTCGAAAACATCCATAAATGCCCAGAGTAAGATTTATAGCTCTAAGAAGCAGCAGCCAAAAGCTTTCTAAGGAAGGCAAGTTGGCTGCAGGGTCTGTGGGCTGACAGAGAAAGTTTGCAGGCTTCAGCTAGAGCTGACTAGCTGAGATACAACAACCTACCTATGAAACTCCCTGTCATATTCAGTATACCTTGCTCATGAAGTGACAGACATGCAAGTCAGTACGCAAAGAGCAGCGGGCACTGCTCCTACTTCACTGAAAAAAAAAAGTGGATTCCTGCTAATGCAGATGAGACAAGTTCACATTAACTCTTAAGCTCTGCAGGATCCACTGGTATTTTCAACTTTTGAAACTGAGGCTGTGTGACTGAGCACTGTTCAAACCCACACATGATTTTAAATTCGACTGGAGATCCCACAGTTACTCAGAGGAATAGTTCAGCATCTAGGGGAATACTTTTCAGCTATTACCCAGCTACCTTAGCTTAGTATTAAGGCTGAAAACAGAGGGAAAACAGTTAGCCTAGCTCTGTCCAAAAGTAAAAAAAGACAACATTAAGTTGTACAGCAGAAATATGTGGACTCACTAACTCACAGGTGTAAGATTCATACAGCTTCAGTGAAGCACATGGAGAATATGTTCATGCTTGTTTGCTAAATATCAGAAAACAAAAGAGGTTAAGACACATCACTGAACAACTGTCATTCTTCTCTTTGCACAATCAGGTTTTGGGGATTTGACTTTTCCTGGACAGAGCAGTGTAACTGTGAACAGTGTGTAGAGTTAATTCTAACAACAGATATCAGTAGCAGCACTGTTAATATACAGTGTATGTACGCTCAGGGACAACCCCCTCCCCTCTGCAGCACTCATGCTGTAAAAGAGTCGACTTTTTTCATCTACAGTTTCCCATAAAAACCTCATCATGAACTCCCCATGATGCACTTTCTCTGACTCTATAGTCTGAAGAGATGCACTGATGTTACCTCGGCGGTCGACTAGGCTAGTCAGAGGAAAGCCAAATGTGAAAATCATGACTCCCCTTCTAAAATGTAGGTATTGATTTCTCAGTAAAAGTATTTTCCAGATGTGGCCTGTTTTGTATAATGTGCCAATAGTTATAAACAGTGCACTTGATATTATTAGTCTTAAGGGTTTAAGTGGTACAGTACATGAAGAGAGGCTTTCTTCTTGTAGTTTTATGGCTGGTGAGTCAGTGCTCAAGTCTTGTGTTTTAAGTTTCACAAGAGCATCATTTGAACAATCTTGTTTATATAAGCTTTTGGTGAATTTCTCTTTCTTCATTTTATTAGATTTCATAAAGTTCATCACAGTCAGAAAACTTGTATGAAACCGGCGTTTTTACAGGAAGGGTGGGAACGTTTTGCATGCAGTAGTGCAACCAGTGGTCAGAAACTGACAACATTTCTAAGTGCTCTTGTGTGCAGAGCCACCCCTCCCCACACGCAGAGCACACGCTGTGTGTAGGGCCCCACGATCCATGGGGGGGGCCTCATTTTGCACGAGGGGACGCAGTCTCCACAAATGCGGATGGGATGCGCATCGCGGGCGCGTGTAGCACACCAAGTCAGCCCGAGGCAGGACAGAGAGAAAAAAAAAAAGGGACGAGTAATCTGACACTGCACACATTGCTGCAATGATTGACAGCAAGCAGCATCTGACCAAACAGTGGTCAGATGCGCCTACAGGCAGTTGGAGAGCTACAGGTGGAGAAATGGCCTCCAAACGTCAGAATGAATCGGGAGCAAGCAAAAGAAAAAAAAAGTCAAAACACGAAAAGGCTCGTGCTTCACTTGAAGGTGGGTATGTTGTTGAAATAAAAATGTAAAACTTTGTGGCATGAACACCTCAGCTGCTGCTCATGAGACAGACGAGAGGATGATTCAGTCTAGATCTGGACTGGAGATTAGAGGCACACATGCTTGTTCCATTGTTGAAAGAGGCTGTTAATAGTTTTTTGTAGGACATTCAGCTTGAAGTTACTTTTTTTTTTTTAATCTTTTGTTGAAATTATTGGGGTTTTTTTATTGATGACTATTTGTGACTCAGATTTATTTATTTTAATGTGAAGCTATTTTCATTTGATCTGTTCTTACTGATAAAGGTTTCAAATATTATACATTTGGGATTGGGTGAGGTCGGTGGGGTGGGGTTTGGGGGGGCTTCTGCTTAGGGCCCCAATTTGGCCAGGGGCGGCCCTGCTTGTCTGGGGTTAGGGTTAAGCTAATAAGTAAACATCCATGGAGTATTAGCTTGCTAGCATGCTAATTAGTACCAAAAAGAAACAGGTACAGCTGAGAGTCTTTACTGTTGTGTTAAGCCATGAACCGAAGTACCTGCCAAGCCATCCAAGAGTTTTTTGGTGGCACAAAATAAAAAGTTATAGGATCACCAAAGTCAATAAGTTTCATCCTCCTGGCACTAAATGTCTGGCAGCAGATTGACGCCAACTGTGACCATCCATAGATCCAGTTGTAGGTTGGTGATAGACTGCATTCAGTGACTGCTAACAAAACATCTGTTTCTATAACTTGTCTTCATGGGGCATTGATGGGATGCTTTATGTCTTTGGTCCACTGCATTATTAAACACACTTTTAGGGTGAAATATGCTGCTGGATTATTTACAGTCTTTGCTAAAACCATATATTTGAGGGTTGCTGGCTTTGAAAGACGGTGTTGCCTCCTGCTTGTTCTTTTCTCCTGGAAGACTGTTTTCTTTTATTCCCTCTCCTGCTGCAGTGTCATGTTTTAGTGAGTTACTTCTCGTCATGGATTTCAGAGTCTTAAAGTTACATGACCAATGTCACAGCTGTTGGAGTCAGCAGAAGTTGAGGGGGAAATCTTAGGCCTGGTGTTTCGATTAGCTTGACATATTGAGGTTGCTCTTGCCCGTGGATAGACATTCCATAACTCCACTTTTGACATGTCTTTAATTATGAACCAACCTCTCCTCTTCCACTGTATAGCCCACAGCATTTACATGCATTTCAACATACTTTCTCTCTTGAGGATCCAAGACTATTTTCCCTCGAAAGCACAAGCACAAGCCTGTTGCTTTGACAACTGCTGAGTAGGGCCGCTGACCTCTGACCTCTAAGAGCAGGAAAAAGAAGTGAAAGACCTGCAGTTTATGTTCTAAGACAGAACAGACACTTTCAGGACTGTTGGCGCAAATGCTGACGTTTGGGGGCGAGGATCTGTTAAACACTTCATTCTTTCCGCTGTTCTGACCGGTTAAGGTCGTAACTCAGCTGAGCTCTGAGTCTGTGGACTGTGGTTTCTTGGTGCTTTGCAGTGTATGGGCATGCACATTGACAAATGCACACACACAAGGAAAGGAGAGAAGGAAAGTGAGGGTTGCTCTCTGCGTCCACTGAGACATCACTGGCACAGATCCAAAATTCTCACTAAGATAGACAGACGCACGCGCGCGCACACACACACACACACAGACACACTTTGGAGACGGGCCTGGAAGGCTGCCCAGATTCCCAAACATGCTCGTCGTTATGTATAGTGTTATGTAAGTATGCAGAAAAGAGGGGCTCAATTTGCTCCTTATCTATATACACTAAACCTGGAGACGGTGCCTACTCCATGGGGTGTACAGTATGTGTGTGTGTGTGTGTGCCATGCTGTGTCATATCAACTGGCAAGCTTTACATAACAAACACACGCACAGTAATGTTGCAACCCATTTCTCTCCCTCTAACCAGCAAACTCTGTTTTTTCTCTGCTAGATGCAGGGTGGAGGAATGTTGTTTTCTATGGGGAATCAATTCACTATTCACTGCAGTCTTACTGGTGCAAAACCCTTTCCTGGAAGCTAACATGAACCAATCCAACTTAATGTCAGCTCAACAGGGGCTCAGCGGTCCCACGGTTTGGGTTAGCGGGGAGCTGCATTTTTGTACCTCCACTAAGACGAATAAGGCAGCTGAGGCTACGTCACCTCCATCCTCCCATCAGTCCCAGTAAGACGTCATACCATCAATCCCATGCTTTCAGGCCTGTCACAAAACAAAACCCACGGCTTGTTATTGTTGTTTGTTTAGCACTCTATTTATAGACCTCCATGATGCTCTTTAGCCAAATTCTTTAGGTTACTGGAGGGTTGGAGAGGAGAAAATCTGAGCCGAGAAACAAAGGGCTCATTCTGCAGGAGTTGGACAGTGGAAGTGGGTCTGTTGTGTTGAAGAGACGCCATATTTCACCTAACTAGGCTGGGAGTCACTCACTGTGAAGCAAGAAGTCTCACAAAGCCACTGTACATCTGTTGATACACACACACAGAGAAAAGCTGTATAACTACAATAGTGAGGATTTTCCTTAAACTACAGTCTTTCACTGACCCACAACCTAACCCTAAACACCCTTCAGACATAAAGGTAATTCCAAACTTGAAGCTATACAAAGCAGTAAAATCCAAACCAAACCAAACATCAGAAAGACAAAGTAAGCCACCAGTTTGTAAACAGAAGCCATGTTTCCTTTGCAGTTTTGTGCAAAATAGAAGCAAGTTTTTTTTTGACAAATCAACAAAACTCAGTTGCAAAATCTTTTTATCCGTTCAATTATGTGAATAAAGCTGCATTTTCTCCTCTTGTCACAATTCCAATTTAAAAATGGTGACAACCCAAGCATCTGCTAATTGTTGGGACATCCAGATATCCAGACAGAACTGCTTTGGCCAACAGTCTGAAAAAACAAGTTGTGTAATTGTGTCAAATTATTCCAAATGTATATATTCTGTTATTCTTTTACTCATTTCTCAGTTTGCAATTTTAACCTGTGCACAAAGCAAGTTAATGAAAATGTAACTTAAGACGGTATTTCTGGTTTTTAGAAGCACATGTTCTTCTTCAGAGCTGGAGGAGAACAAAATGGAGCAAAAATGAATATCCGATTGTAGGTGATATTGTGATTTCAAACTGTTCGGATTGTTATTACAATTATTTCTCCATTATGACAATATTTTAGTCAGTAAGTACACAAGCAATTAGCTAAAAGCTAACCTGCACTGTGTTCCTCTGGCTATTTTGAGTGTTGGCAACATGCAGTGTGCTGTCAGTATCCACATGGGGGTCCTGTCATTCTCAATAGTCGAGTGGGTCCATCAAATTTAGGAAAGCTGCAACAGTAAACTCCAGACCATACAAATAAGCAGATAAGTTTATATGAGACTATACAAAGTGTTTTTCATTCACTCTACTGTTTGTCGGATAGAAGCCATCAATATGTCTTCTGGGTTAATTCAGCAGTCTGCAGGGATTTGGTATTGTGAACAATAAAGCCTAGTTTATGGTTCTGCATCGACGTGACGCTGTTGTTGAGTCATTCAAAGCTCTGCGTCGAGGTAATGTTGCTCTGCAATTCAGCACCATGCCGCTAGGGGGGTGTGCCTGTGTGTTTGTGTGGTTTCAGTCACAGTAAACAATGGCAACCGAGGTGGAGCGGGTGTGTTTGGAGATGGAGCTCATTCCTATTGAAAAACAAATGCTTTTATTGCAAATGTTGAAGCGCAGGCAACAGAGGAGTTGTTTGAGCAGGTGGTCTGTACAACCACTAAAGCAGTCGAGGCTGAGAACGGGTGAATTTACCACACTGGTTTGCCCACTGAGGGACCTGGATGAAATGGAAATGATGTTCTGAGTGGACCAATCACAGCCTTTATGGTTAGGTTAGTTAGGATTTTCTAAGTTAGGATTTTCTTGAGGTGCACGTCAGGCTACGGCATAGGGGTCGCAGAACCAAAAGCTAAGCTTAACACGAATGCTTGCTTGCGATTATCATTTCACAACGGCACTAATTCAATACGTCGGATCACACATGGAATTTTTTCTGAGTCCTTTACATTGAAATCAGTCCACAGGTAATTTTCTAAGCTGTGCCACAATCTGTTCACAAATTGATAATAAAAAAGGATCTCACACAATAGGGCTGAACAATGTGTCGTTTGAGCATCATCATCGCGTCGTGTGCATGTGCGACAGTCACATCGCAGGACGTGCGATGTTGTCAACTTTTGTTTTGGTTCAGAAAAGCATCTCTGAGCCGGCTCCTTGGTCTGCTCTGCTCTGTTTTTTCTTTCTCTCTCTCTTTCTCTCCCTCTCAGTCAGCCCCTCCCCCCTACACACATGCTGTCACTCACACCACGCCGAAGATGAGCGATAAACAAAGAGTGATGGGAATGATGGCGTTACTAACATTGCTACTTTTTCCAGTAACAATTAACCAAAAAAGTTACGGTTACCCCGTTACAATGCTGTTACTGACAATAAAATGCACCGTTACTTGACTTAAGAAGTCACAAAATAATACACCAGTTTAAGTTTACATTATATAGGCTACAGCTACACATTTTTTTCAGTCCATCTACTAATCGGAAAAAAGCTGTTTATCTGGAACTAACCAACTCGCTCAGTATTCCTCCACACAGGCAGGCTCCACGACGCGCTGTATCACTCCGCCTATCAGATGTTTGGATCAGCGGTGCGTGAAAGAGGCGGAGTCAAGCCAAGCCAGCCTGTGTGGAGGAACACTGAGCAAGTTGTTCAGTTCAAGATAAACGGGAGGGGGGATTTGTTGGATTTTTTAATGTCGCAATATACATCACAAAAAAAAAAAATGGCGATGTCAGTTTTTTTTAACATCACACATATCAAGTGCTTTACATTATTTCTTTGCAGCTATGGTGAAAATAACTAGAATGTAAACTATCCATGAACCCCGCATGAGCTTTTCTGTTTCACAACAACTAAACTGCAGCCTAATGTCACTTTGACATGTTGCTGCTCTATGGCACCAGCCACCATTGCACTCACGCAAGATGCAAATATTTACCTGGTAGTTTGGGTGACGTAAGAAGTAGTCAGGGCATCCTGCTAAGGCCATGGTGTTCCGTCAGTCTTCCCTCTGCAGGGAAAGACACCCACTGTTCCCACCGGCACCCTGCACATGAGGGGAAGACACAGCACAGAAAACAGGCTGAATGAAAACAAGGAAAGATACCACCAACAACTTAAGTGGTATGGAGTAAGAAAAAAAAACATACTTTTGCAGAGTGAACTAAAAGATGAGTGGAAATGTAATCTCATTGCTTAATGCACAAAATGAAAAATGTTGTGAATTCATTAAATACACTTAACACCCCAGATGAGTATTGTTATCTGTGCTAAACACAACAACACAAAGACAAAGACGCCTAAACCCAACACTCCTCTAAAGAGAAAACAAAGCCCGCATGTGTGAATAAATGTGCATGCAAGGATGAATGTGTGCACACCGAGTCCAATGTAAACACAGCCATTGTGTACAACACACACACACATAAGTCAGTTCCCAAACAAAGCCTGGGGCTTAAGACTAAATAAAAAACCCTCTAAGCTAGCAACACATGACCACTCTCCACCTGCAGCCTGATGGCAGAGGCAAAGGGGGAGAAGCTTTCTGAAGGAACTTGAAGTAGGAGTTGGCTATTTCCACTGCATTGTGCAGCATTATCTACTATGAGTACGCAGGGGGACGTTGTCCATATGTGTGTTTGGAAAAGAGAACACACACACACACACACTGCAAATGTATTCAGCATTGAGTAATATCTTGCTTGGAGCATGAAATCCACTAGATGCCTTCATAAGTCAGTTTATTTTCCTGCATTATTGAATAAAGGGACATTACTCACTCTAAAAAAACAATTCTCCAATATGCTGCTACACCCCAAAACTCATTCCAACCACTTCTACATGAAGATAAATGGGTCCCTTGGCCCTGTATAATGTAATTTTTTTATTCTTATCTCCTTTTTGGCAACTAAATCCTTTCCGTGCCTGTTGGTGAAAATCCCAGATCACCATCAAAATCTAATCGACTGGTCCCTTTAAGAGCTCTGCTCTGCCCACCCAATATCATGGAAAGCTGTAATAACATTTTGGAGATGTCGAGCTTATAAACTCCACTTTTCTCTCAGTTCAAGAAAAGTAAGAATACTCCTCAAAACAAGAAGTGATTTGTTAGGATGGATATATCTGCAGGCCACACTGAAAATTTCAGGGAACTGTTGCAACTGATACTGCTTCCAACAAAGGTTCAGCAAACTGAATCTACACAGACACACACACAGACACACACACACACACACACACACACACTGAACTCTCCATCTCTCTCACTAAATAGCTCCTCTCACTCTTTGACTCTGCTGGTTTCTCTTCACTTTCTCTCCCAGCATGTCTCCATTGTACAGGTCATTATATAACAGATATCAGATAGTTCAAACAATATCTCTTCCTCCTCCTCCTCCTCCTCCTCCTCCTCTCCTATCCCTCTCCCTCTTTTTTTCACCCCACTAATTACTGTTTCCACTGGGGCTCTGCTATCTTTAGGTTGCTCTGCTGACTGAGAATGTGTGTCTAAATGTGTGTGTGTGTGTGTGTGTCTGTGCGCACGCGCGTGCATGCATGTGTGCGCGTGTGCAGTTGCTGAAAAGACAGCCACTCTGCTGCTGATAATTGCACACTTTTTTTTCCCTCCCCCGACTGTGACCGGTTTCATATCTCACATGTTCATGAACAGGCATATGTGTGTGTTCACACCAATTAAAGCGCTGGCCAAAAGGCCAAGCGGGGCAGATCATATGTGCGACTAATAAGCCTGAAAGCAAAGCCAAATCTCCAAGTGCTTGACATTTGCTGACATTTGTGGTTCCTCCTGCAGAGGAAGAGAGTAATTCAGCTTTACTGGTCATACGAGGGAGATGTAGAGAATTAAATGGGGCAGTGAGCAACTTAATAATGCCACTTGTTGTGTGAGTGTCTGTGTATGTGTATGTGTATGTGTGTGTATGTGTGAATACAATATGCCCACTCCCACATCTTTCAAAACACAGACTCATATACTGTCATCAAGAGCATTTTTCCCATTTTTTTGAGATTATAGAAGAAGTAAAGCGTCCGTCTGCACCTGTACCTTACACACCATATACCAGTGTACATCTGCCATTCACAGCCTCCTACAGGCCTAAATATGATCTGATCCCAAGAAGACCTGCATGTAGTCCTCTTAATGCATCAGGACAGAAGGAAGGGAGGGAGGAGGAAGTTTTGCAGCACACAGAAATCAGCCTACATTAAGTCGCAGCTAATGGAACTTTATGACCAACCATCAACGCACACACAACGACATGCACACACATGCACTTGCGCACGCACGCACGCACACACGCACACACACAGCCAGCTTATCCTCTTTAATGCACTGGCTCCTTTATGTGCTGAAGGTTCAGATAACTCCATTTCAAAGCTGGACTAAGTGGAAGAAAGAAGGAACAGCCACTGCAGAGGCTTTCTGACACTGATGGAGCATCTAGACTGGCTGCTGAGGGGTTTATTTTTTTATTTTTTTATTTTTTTTGGTCAGTCAAAGTGTGACTGCAGAAGCTTTAAAACCCGCTTTGTGCTCCAGCTGGTGATCTTCATAATGTAAACAATAACTTCCATCTCTTCCAGAGATGCGAGCTCTGTATGTTTTATACAAGTGTAGTAGTCTGACAGACTTTCAGAGACGTGCAGAGTGTACCTCATGCTGAGCCAACAGAGACATGATCCACAATCATCTACATCCCTGTGCATGAGAAATCAGCTTCTATAAGGAGAATGGTCGATATTTAATTCATCATTATAGTTTTCAAATAAGTAGCGAAGTGCTTACGGTAATGAAGGGGCAGGTCGCGGCTCAGGAGTCGTGTCCAGGACGCAGGACGCAGGACGGAGCAGCAGCCGGCGAGCTTCGACTGTCCTCGTCTGGACCTCCACACGGGCTGCTGCTGCTGCTGCTGCTGCTCCTGCTGCTGCCCCCCCTCCAAAACAAAAAAAAGAGAAAGAAACTCCTCCGTCCGCAGCTTCTCTGTTGTCTTCACCTTGTTCCCCTGCGAAGTGCCTTCCTTGCACACGCACACACATATAAACGCACACTCACGCTTGCACACGTCCAAACACACGCACTCATGCACTGCTCTCACTCTGCACTTTCCGACCAGCTGACTCCTCTCTCTGCCCCCCCCACCCCCCACACTA